>JAQMCW010000011.1:2921327-2932849 GCA_030068335.1 Chrysichthys cranchii
TATAAAATTCTACATGTGTACTTACTGCCTGTGAGGTCACTTCCTGTTTACAGCCTGTTTACTAGCTGAAGCGGAAGCGGCGTACACCGCCACTGTGTGTTCATCCGCTTATGAAATACAGTGCACACTGTTTTATTTCGATTTAAATGTTCTTTTAATGTTTGAATGAGCATTTTTTTTAAAAATATATATATATTTTATATTTTATATTCCAGAGTCCCGCAAAAGCCAAAAGATTCCGTGACTCAAAATTTAAAAATCGGCAATGCACCGAACCCGCGATAGGAGAACCGCGATATTGCGGGGGTTCACTGTATATGGAATTCTGAGCATTAAAGAGTAAGTCGTCGATTCTAGAGAAAGATTGTTGATATTTTGATGTTTTTTAAAGAATGTGAGAAAAAAGAGAGACAGAGAGAGATTCGTTCATCTTCAGCAAATGGATGTAACTGAGTATGAATATGAGGTGCTTTTCTGCTCACAACGTTTGTAAAGAGTGCTTATTTGACTTTCTGCTTTCAGCTCAAATCAGTCTGGCCGTTCTTCTCTGACCTGTTTCATCAACAAGACCTTTCCACCTGCACAACCTGTATGTTTTTGAGTTGTGTTTTTTTTTTTTTTTGGCTTTTCTCACCTTTTCTCTGAGTAAACTCTACAGACCGCTGTGCGTGAAAAATCACAACAGGTCAGCAGTTTCCGGAATATTCAGACCAGCCTCTGCGGCACCAACAACCCTTCCATGGTCAAAGTCAGTTAGATTCCTTTTTTTTTTTTTGCATTCCCTTCACCTCTATCCTTCCTGGAAATATTTGGACGTAACTTGTTACACGTGATATACTGTGATCTTGGTTATATCTTAATATCTGGACCTCGGTATCTTATCTCGACAGGCAGATTAGCACACACAGCCCGCACAGAAAACTATAATTAAAAGGATAAAAAAAATAATAAAATCGGGTGTTTCTGTAGGGTTGCTGTGTTTGGTCTACGTGATAGCGTGAAAAGCTTGACCATTGGGTGGTCTGGGGACCTGCTGCTCTTTTGACTCTGTCGGTATAGGGGGCAGTTGTGGTGGTTTGGCCCAATTGAAAGAAACCCTATGGCAACCCCAGGACCAGTGGAGACATTATGTAAAACTGGCTGGGGATCAAAAGATCTGGACTGACCTTTTCAGCTTGTTGTGTGTATGAACCCACTAGGAAGAGTAATAAGAAAATGAATGCAAAAAAAAAAGGAAATAATGTAGAAAAATAGTAACACTTACACCCTCATTACAATTCTTTGCCTTTTGATGGAAAAACAGGTTGATGTGCTCCAGTGCTGGACTTAGAAGATGACGGTATTCACAACTAGACAAAGATTCTGGTTTGATCAAATCCTAAAATTGAACGACTTTTATATTAATTATGGGTTTGTTTTAGGTTCCAGGAGTACACCTGGTCTTAATCACTCAAGGACCGTCCGAGACCACGCAAGCAATGAGTGACAAATTATTGGAATACTCAACTAAGGTGTCACTCGGCTAATAGTTTTTTGTCCAGGAATGTTGTTTTTTGGTCACAGGAACGTTCCCTGACGTTTTGTTTATTTGTCTTATGGTTTTGCGTAAATACTGTATAACGTTCGTTTTTGCTTGCAAGTTTTGCTTCTCCCGACCTTCTCCTGGCGTTTGTAATGTGGGAACCTTTGGAGAACCTGTGAAGAACTCTCCCATTTGATTGCAATAACGTACCCATCCCCTAACCATCCATTACACTGTCAAATTCTGTGCGACGTTCTCGGAACATTCTCATACGGTTGTGTGAATGAATACCAAGATCCAACCAATTAGGAACATTGGGTGAAAAGCACAATGCAACCGTAAGACGACGTTCGGGTTTTTACGTTCTGATGCATAATAACCTAGAGAGAACAGTGAGACTTGGCCCCCCCACACTTCCCCAGTTACTAGTTAAAATTAAGTTCAAATGACATTTAAATTTTATTCATCTTTATTCGTCTTCTGCCACTTAATCCTATTCAGGGTTGCGCGGATGGAGGGGGGGGGCAATCCCAGCTGAATTCAGGTGAGAGGCGGGGTTACACCCTGGGCGGGTCGCCAATCCAGCGCAGGGAGACACACAGAGACAGACAACCATTCACACTCACATTCACACCTACGTGCAATTTAGAGTCGCCAATTAGCCTAATCCCCTCTTTGCATGTTTTTGGACTGTCGGAGGAAACCGGAGTACCCCGAGGAAACCCACACGGACACGGGGAGAACGTGAAAATCTCCACACAGAAAGGTACCCAGGTCGACCCCGGGGATCGAACCCAGGACCTTCTTGGTGTGAGGCGACAGTGCGAACCACTTCGCCACCCCATTTTAATTTCTGATAAGAACGTGTATGTGTGTGTGTGAGTTGGAGAACTATTTAAATTTCATTTATTGTATTGTGCTCAACGCAATCACAATAAAGGCATTAATTCATTCAGAATGTTCTTTAAATGTCGGGCGAAGGCTCTGTAAATCTAACGATAGAGGAACCATACGCTAACGTTAGCTGAACATTCTGTGTTTTCTCAGCAGGCCACCATGACCTGGCGGACGAGCTCCTGGAGGGAAGAACACCCTTCTACCAGAAGAAATTTCCTTTGTTTTGTGTTTTGATCATGGTAGCCATCGAACATATTGGCCAAAATCGATAAGTGCGTTGGGATCTGGTCTCTGCGAAGGCAATAGCATAAGACTGCCGTTATGTTCATACTCATCAAACCCCTCAGCGAGCAGTTCTGCCCTGTGGATTGGGGTAACATTATCATGGAAGGGATCGCAAAAGCATGCCATGAAAACGCCTCTGTAGCATAACACAGCCATAGTTTCTTCTGTTAATTTGCACCTGCTTTTATAAACTATACACAGTATATATTTGTGTGTGTGTGTGTGTGTGTGTGTGTGTGTGTGTGTGTGTGTGTGTTGTAAGTGGAGTGCACTGAGTGTAATATGTATATTTATGTATGGAATGTGGGGTCAAAGAAGGAAAGGCAACAAAAAAAGTGCGTCTGGGGACACAGTGAGGAAATGGGAAACACACACTCTGGCGGGACCGTCTGGCTCGACTGTGCTCTGATCGAGATCCGGCGGTGACGCCAGGCAAGTTTTCTTCTTTCTCACTAGCGTAGCCAAAATGGTCAAACACTCCTGCAGCGCTTAGGACTTGTCCATCCATCTTTTAACATCAGTGATACTTTAAGACTGTAGCCCAAAGTGGATCGTACGTCCGCTGTGGATGGGTCCCGTAGTGGGAACTCTGAGGTCTTTTAAGTTGAATGAATCACACACATATGGTGAGTTGGACTGCGGACAAGAGCAAAGTGCTGGGAACATAACTTTCGGTCTGACGTACAGGATTAATACAGCATGGAGGACGATCAAAATCAGGCCATGTGGTTAGTGGAATTGTTGTAAAGCACATACTGGCTGATTTTGATCACAGGATGAACTGTTTCCGGGACGCACAGTGATGCAGTGGGTAATGTTGCTCCCTCCCAGAGATTGATCCTGTGTAGGTTTCCTTGAGGAATTCTGTTTTCTTCCAGGTCCTAAAAATTTGGTGACCCTAACTTGCCCCAAGCTGTGAATAAGTGTGTGTTTGGTGCCGTGTCATCAACCGGTTCCCTCGTCCCGATGTTCCAGGGTAGGCTCTGGATCCACTGTGTTGAATGTGTTGGTTGGTGGGATTGGCAAGATCCGGTTGACCGTAATTAGTTGGAGTACTCATTTTTCAAGTGTTCACAAATTTCAAGTAAGATGTTTATATGCCCTAATGGCATAATTGGCACAAATGACATGTTAAGAACTGGGTCCGTTTTTACCGGGACTCTTTCCATTTCTTCTGTAGGGCCAGACTTGTTTCATTAGTTTCACTGTAATCAATAAATCACTTATAAGAGGTCCAGAAGAACCTGGTTTCAGCCAAATTACTGAATAACAAACCAAGAGTTTAGGAGGTTAAGGGCTTTTTTGTGTGTGTGTGTGTGTGTGTGTGTGTGTGTGTGTGTGTGTGTGTGTGTGTGTGTGTGTGTGTGTGCACATTTATCCTTGGTTTATGCATGTTTGTTTTGCAATCATTGTCAATCATGTAATTATTACCCAATCGTGGGGCGGGTGGGCAGTACAACAAGTCGTGCAGATCCAGCTCAAGAACTTGTGTTAATGCTCAGAATTAAAATGGAGATTTAAAAAAAAAAACAATAAAAATCTCAGTAGCATGGTTGTCGGTGCCAGATGGGTCTGGTTTGAGTATCCCAAAAACTGTTGACAGTAACACAGCACAGACAAACCTCTAGAGAGCACCTTCTGCGTATCGCGTTTTTACAAGTGGCAGCGTGAGTCCGCAAGGAAGCACCGGAATGATGAGAAAGATGAAAAGAGGAAAGGAAGACAAGGAGCAAGAAAGAGGAGGAATCAATGTTTGGTGGTGCTGCCTAACACGTTTGAGACCCGAAATTTTGCAAAATGGAGGAGCGTGCTTATTATTTCTTCTTCTTTCTAGCATTAGGCCCAGGCCAAACAGGGATGACTGTCATCACAACATCTGATGCGACCATGGAAAATACCCCAATCGACGTGCCACTCCACCTGACATTGGCACACTCACACCTATGGGCAACTTAGGGTAGCCAATCTACCTAATGAGCATGTCTTTAAACTGTGGGAGGAAACCGGAGTACCCCACACGGACACGGGGAGAACATGCAAACTCCACACAGAAAGGCCCCCGTGCTGAACCCTGGGCTCGAACCCAGGACCTTCTCCCTGTGAGGCGACACGCATGCTTATTATTTAGCATGAGAAAAAGCGAGGGAGTGTGAACGTAAGTATGTGGAAGTACGCCACAGGCATCTGACGACCAATATACGTTCTGATACGCCCTTGGAAAGGGAGGAGTAAAGTCAGGGGGCGTGTTCCATCCTACATAGAGGACCTTTAATAGGCGCTACAGTTTACACAACAGAGTGCAAAACACCATAGATAAAAATTTTAATAAATCCAAGTTGTGCTAGTGTTGCTGGTGGAAACGTCTTGGTGATGAGAAAAAGGCCAGACTGGTTCCAAATACCCGGAAGGCTATGGTAACTCAAGTAACCATTCTTTACAACCATGGTGAGCAGAAAAGCATCCCAGAATGTACAACATGTGAAATGTTAGAATCAGACGCGACAGGGAGTAAAAAAAAATGGACGGGTGAAGATTGGAAAAAAAAAAGACCAGACACCTATTTCTTAGCTGTTCCTATTAAAGAGGCCGGAAAGTATAATTATAAACTAGTTACACTGCATCCAATTTATGTTTAGTAAAAGACTATGGTGGGCTTCGTTAAAAAGACAGATACTCCAGGGCTTGTTAAGGCAGTGTAATATACGCGTTTAATATACATGACCATCTGTTTTAAAGCTCACTCTTTGCCTGAGTTTTCTTAGTTCGCCGAGCTTACATCCGCCTTGAGCCCCATTACTCGGTACCACAGACTTCCTCGCTTTTCCCAGGATGTGGCTGGATATACATTTCATATATTTCAGACTACATCAGAGGTCCTGTGATCCTCAGGTGTCGATGCTCCACAGTGGGCTCAGTAAAACCCAAACTTGAAGCTACATGCATTCGTTTCCTGAGCTGACTCACCGATCGCAATGCCAGCTGTGGGGTGACCGTTGGCTCTGGAGACGGTAAAGCTATCGCCTGGTCGAAGAGTTAGCACGCTTCGTCTGGCTAGCTGACAGAGCAGGCATGCAGTATTTAGATTAAACCCTGTTCTTCCTTTCAAGCCAAGACGCATGTTTGCTTTTCTGGCTCTGTAGTAAAAGCCTGACAAATGTATGCACGTGCCAGCTGTGCTATCTCCTCAGAAAACCTGATCTCCATCTACTTTGCACTTAGGCTTTCCTCAGCCAGAGCTCTCTTCTTCATTATGCTATCAAGCCGCTGCCCGTTCTCTTTAGCCATGCACAGCGCAGCGGCTTTGTGCGCAGATGCCATACAGTTTGTCGACAAGGTCATGTGGAGGTGGCGGAGATGAATGCCATATGATCTTTCACTGCTTTTGACCTTGGATGAGTCACTGACGTGTTTTGTGACATGTTCAAAGGAAAGAATGCATGGTAAGCCTAATCCGCTCAACAATGACAGCTAGGGCTAACAAGGCCTGTGTGTTTTGTTACGCTGCTGGATTTCAGTGACCCTTTCCATGTCGTTTTGGTGGTATCCCTGGATAACCTGCGCTGGGTCTCGGCAGCAGGGACCTGTAATTGTGCTTTCAGATGCATGGCCCAGAGGAGATGACTGGAGAGAGGGAGATGTGCTGACAGATAGATGGCCGGCGTCCCTCTTCCTCCTGAGCCGTATTCATTAGACATTCATCCGATTCCTGTGTCTTTCAGGGATCCACCATCCAATCCTAGCAGGTGATCTGTTTCAATAATCCACTTATGTCAGCTCGAGGCTGTGCAGTCCCTGCTGTTTGACCACGGAATACGGGACGAGATTATACATCGTAAGGAGATGTTGTTTTCAAGCATGTTTTCTTTGGCTGTGAGGATAGGGGGAAAAAAGTCCTATCCAAACTATGAAGAAGACACAAGTAGAAATTTAATTTGTCGGGTTTTTTTTTGTAAAGTCTACAAGTGAGGCTACAATATGCTACTTTTCCTATATTTACCAGAACATATAGACTTACACTGCTCTGAGACAGTAATAAATCCAGGTACTGTTATTACTCTATCAGAAAGTCAGTCTGGAAAATACCTTTGGAAAATATTCAACAAATATATATATTTGGTCAGCACCTCCTCGGTTTTGGTGTTTAATTTAAGAAAAAAAAAAATCTGGATTTATTTATTTATTTGTTTGTTTGTTTGTTTGTTTTTTTGTTTATTTTGACCGTTTCTTCTAACATGTGAGGCAGCTCGTTTAACGTTGCAATGAAGCAAGGTCATTTGAAGAAAATCAAAAAATCAAAAATACACGGTGTGACTCAAGCCCAAAAAACTGCATTGTTAGCTCAAGCAACTAGTGATTCAGACCCTTATATTGCATCAGGCTCTGAGACTTTCATGTCCCTGAAAGGCAGTTGGCAGGAGAGAGAACCTGCAGACAGCCGACCTCTCCTGGGGTTTGCCCAGGCAGGATGATTGATAGAGAATCCAGGGAGCCAATATCTGTGTATGTGTACATAGGAACACACACACATATATATATATATATGTGTGTGTGTGCGTGTGTGTGTGTGTGTGCGTGTGTGTGTGTGCGTGCGTGTGTATATCTATATACACACACAGACACACACCTGTGGGTATCTTGTCCGTTATATAATTCAATCAAGAATACCATACTGGAATGCATGATGTTGCCTACAGTGACAGGCACATTATTAAAAAAGAAAAAAAAAAGAAAAGCAAAGAAAGAAAGAAAGAAAGAAAGAAAGAAAGAAAGAAAGACAGAAAAAAGGTATAGAATTTCTGCCATTTTGGAATCAGCTCTTTTTCTCCCTGTAGGAGGATCCTGATGGGTGAACATGACCCCCAGTCTACAGCTCAGGACTCCCAGAGGTTGCTAGGCAGGATTTTGCATTAATGATGACCAGATTTATTGCTGTGTGAATTTTTCCCCAGCACAAAGAAGACAAAGGAGATGTGGACTATTTCTGGGTATAACTAATGAACCCTGTACTGTATATAGCCTGGTAATCTGTGTAGTGATCAAGGGAAAGAGGAAAGAGGAAAGGGGATGGGTGTGGTGGGGGTGGGGGGTATGGGAGAAAGAGAGAGGACCTGCTCCTGTGCACTTTGCAGTTTGCAGTTAGGATGGGCATTCCGACTCACCTTACTGAGTCGATTCTTTCCAGCCAAGCCGTTGAATTGAATCGATTTTTTTTTTTTTTTTTTTATTCATTTGATTCACAGGAAAATTTCCACCGATTCAGAAAGCCTGGGTATGCTTTAGTTCATCCTGTCCAGCAATGTATTTATGAATTTAATAATTTATTAGGAAGGACTTTTTTGGGGGGGTGGTCCTGGAACCCAGTGTGTAATCTGTAGTCTGGTGAATACAAAGAAACAAACAAAGAAACAAACCCTAGCAATGTAAAAGTTTTTTTAAACATTTTTAAAAACATTTTATTATTATTATTATTATTATTATTATTATTATTATTATTATTATTACTACTACTACTACTATTGTTGTTGTTGCTGTTTAATAATAATGATCATAATCATAATAACAACAACAGCAGCAACAACAACAATAATAATCATAATCATAACAACAACAAATTATTATTGTTGTTGTTGCTGTTGTTGTTATTATGATTACTATTATTGTTGGTCTTGCTGTTTAACAACAACAACAACAACAACAACAACAATAATAATAATAATAATAATTTGTTATGATTATTATTGTTGATGTTATGGTTATGATTGTTATTATTATGATTATCATGATTATTATTTTATTATTGTTGTCGTTGCTGTTATTATTATTATTATTATGATTATTATTTTATTATTGTTGTCGTTGCTGTTGTTATTATTATTATTATTATTATTATTATTATTATTATTATTATTTCTATTGTTGTTGTTATGATTATTTTTATTGTTGTTGTTGTTGTTGTTGTTGTTGTTTTTACAAGGGGGAAAAAAGTCCAAAACACAAAAGCCACTTTAACACCCCCCCTCCCCCGCCCCCACTTTTTTTTCTTCCTTTGACGCGAAAACAACAGGCAACTTTCGAGTCGCTCGCGCGTGCGAGTCGATTCAACGGACTCGCTTAAAAGAGTCGTTCAAAAAGAAACGATTCATCGCGAATCGCCCATCACTAGTTTGCAGTCGGTCGTCCGCGCGCGCTCTCCCTCTTCCCCGACCTGCCATGGATGTAACCCCGGTTAAATATGCCTTCATCCTTATTGTACTTCACTTCCAGCACACAGAGGCTCTCTATATCACCAACAGCAGAGGTATGTCCCGAGCTTTTCTTCTTCTTTATTCGGGTTTCACTATTGATGGGGACTTTATGTCTGGAGTGCCGAGAGAGAGAGAGAGAGAGAGAGAGAGAGAGAGATTGATTTCAGGGATCCTGGGAATAAACCCTGTGATCATGTTATAGGCTTAAATGCAACTCGTGCGTAATTTGGAGACAAATATCCTAGGAGTCATAAATAAACAAATAGATAGATAGATAGATAGATAGATAGATAGATAGATAGATAGATAGATAGATCACTAGATCACTAGATCAATAAATAACATTAGAGTGCATGAGATTCCATGGGGAACCAACAAACCAACCCAAAAAGCTCAACTAGGGGCAATGCCCTGGATGTCAGAGAGCTTTCGTGTGACTCTAACTTTTCCTTTCCCCCTCCTCCTGTCTGTCCTGCCCTCCACTGCTCCCTCTGAACCCTCAGCTTGGATCTGAAATGCCTTAATGAGTAACTTTTGAAGGCAATGGAAAGCCTCAGGCGCGTCCCTGCTTTGGGAACTTTGTGCCTCGGATTCTCCAGACTCTCCGAGAGCTCCGTGAGGTGCTGGTGGGGGTGAAAGAGCTGACGGAGGCAGTGTTTCTGCCCTTTTAATATTCTGCATAAAACTCGGGCATTAGTGTCACTGGCTTCCAAAGACGCCGGAAAACAAGTGTGCAGCCCTTCAGCTGCGGGCTGTGCTCGCACCTTTCCACTGAGGTGAAGTTCACTTGCATATGCATGGGCCTCGGCGTGCACGCCTGACACTACCCTGCACCCTGATCCGATGGAAACTTGGCCTTCTGGTGCGGATCAGGAATGTACGGGGATGTGGAAGTTGTGCTCGCCTGCACGGGATCACTCTGCACCCTCTTTGTATTACGCTAAAGCCTTTTTAGATATGAAGAATGTCAAGTGGCCTTACTGATGATTATTGATGTGTGCACTGACCCAGTAGCTGGATGTGAATTATTGACTGTGCGTGTGTATGTGTGTGTGTGTGTGTGTGTGTGTTTGTGTGTGTGTGTGTGTGGCAGGTTCCCTGCAGCATGTCCTGAAGGAGTACGCTCTGGTGAAGCCAGCGAGCGTGGATTCGGATGGACGCTTCCTCTCCCACGCCGTCTCGGCTGACCGCCTGAGTGGGCTGCAGCACCGGCGCAGGAGGAGAGACGCTCACGAGCACAGAGGGCCGGAGCACCGCGAGACACTCTTTTACAATGTCACCGTTTTCGGACAGGAGTTCCATATGCTCCTGAGGCTCAACACGCGCTTGGTGGCCCCAGGGGCGAGCCTGGAGTGGCACGAGGAGGATAACCGAACCCGGACCGAGCCGCTCCTGCCAAGCAAGTGCTTGTACGTGGGCCACGTTACCAACGTTCCAGATACTTCAGTGGCCATTAGCAACTGTGACGGCCTGGTGAGTGAATTCTCTTTGAAACGTGACACGATTCTGGACTCGGGTCCAGCGTTATAATTGGTGAGCGTTCTCGTCGGTATTCGCCCGTCTCATAATGGGGACTGATTATTTAATTCGGAGAGAATATTTGCAAGCGTCCAGTTCAGTATTGCGCTTTTGGTAGATCTATAGGTAATGTCTGAGATTCTGCGAAATACGCCTGTCACGTTCTGTCCAATTCCACTGGGAAATTAAAGTATTGGCACCCTGGGCTCCATTCAGGTCACTCGCCTCCATTAGTGCAGGCCAGCAACCCACTGTGTGTTTTGTGCTCCACAGTACACCCTGCCAGGTAGCTAAGCGACAGCACCACACGCTTATTTTTCTATTTTTCCCCCCCTTGAGCACATCTCTGAAAAGCCCCCGAATGTTTATCTATTAAATTTTCCGATTGATATTTGTTTGCCTTCGTCGGATCTCCTGTTTATTCTCGCAGCTTTGAGATCGGATCTGAGTGACCGCTTATTGGCAAAACGGAGCGCGCTGCTGGCATGGAACATTGATGTTGTTTATCGAATATCACACGTCTCATGTTTCCCCAGCAAATGTGTTCTCGTTAATTAAAAGTCCGCGATTTAGAAACGGACATGAATAGTGTAAATCCGTATGAGTTCCGTCCACGTGGAAGACGTCCTCGGTGAGGAGGCCGCCTTCCTCCGTTGCGGCCCTTCGTCTGTCCATGGGCACGATAACAGGAGTACGTTGTTTAAAAAATATACATAAGAATCAGAGGGACATCCAGGAAAGTTTTATTTGAGCGAAGCGCCAACGTGAACGGAACTCTTCCCAAGGATGAAATTCACCGAAACGTGAATGAGGCTCGCTCATGTAGCACTAAGGCATGACTCACGTGGAGAGAGGGTTACCTCTCCATCGCAAACACACCGAGCTGACAGCGTGTCCGAACGCCTCCCTGAAACACTGGTGTGACCTCACACGTGCCGGCTCCTGTCTTCACCTTTCGTCATGCTGCTGCACTGCAGGAAGAGAGGCACACACACACACACACACACACACACACACACACACACACACACACACACACACACACACACACACAC
>JAQMCW010000011.1:2948672-2960617 GCA_030068335.1 Chrysichthys cranchii
TTTTGCGATTATTTCTTTCTTTATTTCAAGTGTTATACGCTTAGGCTTCTTACTCTCACTACCATTTCCACTTTCTTCGGACGCATAATGAAGCTTATAGAGCAAAAATGCAGAAAAACACAACGGAAAAGTGCGTCGAACACGTTCACACCACGAGTGCTTAACCGGAACTGAACGTTTGTGCCGCAAAGCGTGGGGTGTCTGTATGTGTACGTCAGTCGAGGATTTGTTTATCGGTCGGTACAAAATCTGTTCGGGAATTTAGTTCGGATGTCGATTTGTTCCCCATCCAATGCGTTCACGAGCCGAGGGTCCGCTGTATTGTGAGACTTGTGATCTCAGATGTAAACCAAAAATTGAAAATTCTTGTGTCCGTTGTTTTCCTTTGCGATTTTCTACAAAACCTAGAAAGTGATATTGTGAAAAACGTTATACACGGTGTAATTTTAAGTGTCGTGTACATGTACTTGGAAAAGTTTTGTATAGTTAAAAAAAAATAAGATTCAGTCATGCTGAATTATCTGTCTCGAAATGAATTTGTGTGGATTTATGTCTCAGTGTGATTTATGAAGTTGCTTTGACAGACAGATAAGAACACTATGACAAGGAAATCCACTCGGTAAATGTTTTTTTTTTTTTTGGAATTTTCCTCGGTTATGCAAACTCGTTTCCTTATTGGACAGTCAGTCTGGTCATGGCGCTCTTATTCATCAGTCAAAGCATGACCATAGGTTTTAGTCAAAATAATGAGTGAATAAAAATGAAATAAACAAGAGCTTGGGTTTTTGTCTGTGTGGAATTCCCCGTGTTCTCCTAGTGTCCATGCGGGTTTCCTCTGGCTTCTCTGGTTTTCTCTCATCTCCCAAAAAGCTGCCTATAAACGTATTGCCTACATCAAATTGCTCCCATGTGTGTTTGCGTGCGTGCATGTGATGCCCTGTGATTAACTGGCGTCCATTCCAGGCCATATTCCTACCTGACACCCAGCATTCCCAGGAAAGGCTCTGGCTCCACCGTGACCAGGATAATGAGCTTGAAATGAAAAAATGCATTTTTAAAAAATATATATATATAATTATATTTTGCATATTGCTTTACAAGTACAAAACCTATTTCCAGGCTCAAAAATATTTTAACCCAGTTTTTGACTCCTTCCCTATGGTCTAATTAGAGTTTTTGAGTTCTCTGGTTTGGATCCCGGTCTGCCGGTTTGGATTATGATTATGGATTTTCTTGGTTAACCCAAACCATGGATTCTTCCTCAGCAGTTGGATCCAAGACTCAGATTACCCCTGACCGCCTCTCGGGCATTACGAGATGTAACATTTATCTAAACAGAGTGGATGGAAATGCAGCTGATGAGCTATTTGGGTCAATTCGGAGAAATCCTGAAGCTGTTTCAAAGCTTTTTCAGTGAGACACCTCGAGGCAGTGTGCGGCTTGGACAGTGCTGTCATGACATCTGTAGGACAGCGGACGTGTCCGTTAACACTTCAGACTGACGAATGCAAACACACCTAAGCAGTGTCGCTTGTGGCTTTCTTGTAAGAAACCTTCGAAATGGGTTGTCTCCAGAAAGATCACCATTCTCAGTCCACTCCCATCCTAGCCAGATGATCTATCTGACTTTTCTCAGGCTCTCTCTCTCTCTCTCTCTCCCTACCTCGGTGCTGGCAGGAAATGACTCCTCCACGCAGTGGAAACAGCAGAAGTTCTGATAAAGAGCACTTGGACCCAGGGCGCTGGCGTTGGACGGTGCAGCCGGCCCCGCTTGTTCTGTTGGAAAGCCTGCGCTGTTGTTTGTTATCCTGGTAAAAACCCAGCAAGCGAAACATTTTATTAATGATTCGGCGTTTAATCGTTTTTACATGCCTGGAAGCCAAAAGATATACTCTGCGCTGTGGTTTTTCATTTAGGGTTTTTTTTTTTTTTTTTTTTTGACGATAGACTATAATTTCAGTTTACAGGATTTGGATCTATCCCCAAGCCTTCCTGATGGAAAGAATTTGTCCTCTAAATCCCTTAAACTTATATAAGCATGGTGTATAAAACTCCTCGTGTCAGTTTATAGGCTTTCCAACAAGGAACACAAGCCGTCAGAGAAGAATCAGATGTTTTGGAATGACAAATCTACTAGCTTGGTATTTATACTAAATTATAAGTGATGTCAGTGGGTTTTTTTTTTACATAACAGATTTTATGGTCTTGCCTTTGGTCCAGGCTCTGAAAACAGGATAAAAAATGAACAATGTGGACCAATTGTATTCAACAAACCTGGACAAAGACGCGTTAGATTTGGCCTTTTACCCCTATAGTTGATTGTATGTTTCATGTCAACTCAGAAATTTTGTGGGTGTGGCCTTATTGGAGAGCTTACATTAGTTGAATTTCGAGTTTCAAAATGGCTAGCTTTAGCTAAATTTTGTCCGCACGTATTAATTATACCGTGTAATTACATTACATTACTGCCGTTTGGCAGACACCCTTATCTAGAGCGACTCACATTTATCTCACCTACCCACATTAATAAGGTGGATGGTCAGTTTTATGTCTATTCTTTATTATGTAACCAGTCTATATAACTAGCAGTGCTGGGAAAAGTACAAAACACACTGAGGAGTAAAAGTAATACTACTTTAGTACCAATTCACTGCCCAATAGTAGTGGCCAAGAAAATGAGTAAATAAGTTGTCTGGTAGAAAAGCTACTCGAGTAACTAACTGCTTTCCAAATGACTTTTTTTACATCTACAATTGAAACAACGAATCCGAGAATGCTCTATACAGGTAGTCCTCAAGTTACGATGGAGACGTGTTCGGCCACGCCCATCGTAAGTCGAAAATATCATAAGTCGAACAACTGTGTTGAACCACTTAGCCTAGCTTAGGTATCTCAGCCTAGTTTAGCTTAGCTTATATAACCAGGTTGAAATGATACGTTTATAATTTATTGTTTTTCCTGTTTGTGTGAAACTTCACCAACACCTCAAATGTTCTTTTATTTAATTAGTTAAAATATTTGTGTTCAGACCACAGTCCCATTTAAGACAAAAGTGCAATTTGGAAGTGTGTGTATCCTGAGTACTGTCATTTTAAGACTGCCAGCTTTATCCCGTTGTTTACTTCCTGAATGGGGAAGAGGGGCGTGTTGAATGCTGCTCGTGCTGAAAATGAACTGTAAAGTTTTAATATGGTAAAATGAGTGATTGTGTAGTCCTGTTGTGTGGTTTTAGCTTTAAAGAACATAGAGTTTCGTATCGTGCTCCACGGTGCCACGACGTCTTTATGTGCTCTGTTTTGCTAACAGGGAGACCGATATTTTATGCTGTGGAGCGAGTTAACATTTAAGCGAGATTTCATTTAAATCACATTTCTGTCAAAAGACAGAGTTTGTCAGAGAGGTCCGCACCTAGTGTAGGCAGCCGCACTGTGTCTCTGAGCTCCATCTAGCCGTGACACCCCGCTACACAAATACTGAGCTCCATCTACAGACAGCCGCCACTGAAACTGGTCCATTAATAATCACAAAAAAACCCGCAGTAATGCACTGTACAGTACACCAATACACAATGTAACTCTGTGAGTTGCAGGAGAGAGTGAGGCATTGCGCGAGGCGAGTGATCCGGGCATCGTACGCGCACTTCCAGGTGTCGGCTGTGTACTTCCGGGTGTCGTCCCCGTACTTCGTCTGAACGGCCGCGTACGTCGTACACTGTTACGCTGGCCTGCCAGCAATGCCTACCCGTGAATTTAAAATGTTTCCTAAATATTTGACAATTTTTAGCGGATCACAATCATCATTGTAAATTTGAAAAATCGTAAGTCGGGCCATCGTAACTCAGGGAGCACCTTTATTTGGAGAATGCATTTCTGAGCAATTATTATTATCTAACTAAGTGAGCTATAGTGAAGTGTACGTAGCTATATAGCAAACACATTATCCTAAACTGTAGCAGCACATAGATATATTTAACCTAAACATTACATTACATTACTGTCATTTGGCAGACGCCCTTATCCAGAGCGACTTGCATTTATCTCATTTATACAACTGAGCAGTTCAGGGTTAAGAGCCTTGTTCAAGGGCCCAGCAGAGGTAGCTTTGTGGTGCTTGGATTTGAACTCACGACCTGCCGATCAGTAGACCGCGTCTTAAAAACCAAGCTACCAGAGATGATAGCTAGCGAACATCCTGTGATGTCTCGGGTTAAACCTTTCCAAACTTTCGTGCTGTTTACGCCAGCTAATCTAGCTTACTTGGCTAGCTACTGACTTCCCTGCAGGTTGAATGTTGAGCTGTGAAATGCCGATATCTCCACAGGTTCTGGCTCGCGTCATTTCAAATCATTTTCAAGCTGAAGCAATTTCAACTGAAGATAGCTATAAATTGGGCCAGGGATGATCATTTGTCTGGATGGTTTCAGACCTTGGTTTCAGCATTTGGTGTAGGTTTTCTCGAAAGTGAATTACAGTTTAAACACCTTTTGTCTTTTAATCGGCTTACTGTCTTCCAGGGTTGTCATTTTGTGTTGTTATTTTTTAATGTCGCAAAGTAAAAGTGATTTAATTTTACTCCAAAACACGCTGTTCCAGCAGACCAGGTACTCGTGTCCTGGAATGAGGACACATGTTCCTTTCTACTACGTGTAACAACTAGTACGTAACTTTTGAAAGCACTGATGACACTAAAAGTCCCATGCGGCGAGTTTTTAAAGCGTCTTATGTTTTGCGTCTCTGGGGCATTGCAATAACCTTCCCCAGTCTTAAAGACCTCACAGGTGTGAATCAGCCGCGTTTCTTTTTCCGATGCAGGATAGATACTTTTTCTGTCGGTACAGTGGGTGAGTGTGACATGACAGCTGAACCCGAGTACGGCAGTATCGGTTTATGCGGCATACGGCCATTTCCTTCATAATGAACCCTCAGGGGATGTTGGAGAGAGTGAGGGAGGAGGAAGGGACAGCTTTCGGCGGAATATTTTCTGCAAGGCCGAGCTAAATAGCTAGCTCAGCGGCCTCCTCCAGGCTTTCTCCGCATTATTAGCGATGACCTGGGAATGCCGGGAGCGCCTGACGCGACGTTAAGAGTGCTTGTTTGAACAGCTTGCAGAAACTCCAACATTGATCCTGACAAAGTAGGTTTGTTGGGTGTGAGGAAAAGACCTTGATTGCAGAGAAAAGCCAGTATGGAGTGTGTAACAGAGTGGGTCCTGTCTCTGCTCTCTAATCAATAAGTCCCACAGGGTAGTCCATCTCTTGTTTACTCGCTTGCTCGCCGTCTTTTTTCCCGATAGCGCCTCGGGCAGCCGAGTACGGCCCGTTTTTCAGATAGCCACCATCATCTAGATACAAGCAGAGCGGGCAGGTATATCAGCTTGTCAGTTCTTCAGTTGAAGACATTTGTATTGATCCCATTTCTTGGCTTGGATTTCTTTCTTCTTGTCTTTGACAACCTGTTCTGCTTTAATTGTGTAAACACAGGGAGGTTGAATCCGACTCGGGGAACGCAGTGACAGCTTCTCGGGAAACTATTAGCATGGTCCTTTTTGGTCCGTAGCACGTAGCGTTGGAGATTTTAATGACGGCTTCTGCCTGCACGCATGATTTAGGTGAAGACAGAGAACGGATCGATTCAAAGCTCGGGTTTCTTCCAAAGCGCGCTGAAAATATGATATAGTGATCCTACGGAAATAGCCCCTCTAGCTTCTTCACTTAATGGACTTTACATGCAAGCTTTGTACCTGTCTCTGAATGAAATGTTTCTTTCTTTCGGTGTTTTTTAGCCTTATCTTGCTATGCCTTTTTTTTTAATCCCTGTCTGCCTTTTCTCACTGGCTCCTTCTCTGTCTGTGTCTTCCTGTCAGGCCGGCATGATCCGCGCAGGTCAGGAGGAGTTCTTCATCGAGCCACTGGAGAGGGGAGGCGACGTGACAGGAGAGGAGGAGGGTGGATCCGGGCGTCATCACATCCTCTACCGGTCGTCTGACATCAAGAAACCAGCCATCAGTCACGCCGACTACTTTCACCCCAGAGGTTAGGACTCAGTTCTCAGAGCTCACGCTGTTGCTTTGTGCCAAAATGTTCAGCTCTCGGTGCTTGGTTTTCCTTAGCCTAAGTACACGTCAGGCTTAGAAGAAAGACGATCAAGTCTTCGGGAAAAGGTTTGGATTTGTGCGGGTGTGAATATTCAAGAATATATGCAAGGAATTTACAAATGATCGCTCTCGATCAGAGCCGTTGTACTTAATTCCACGATCATGCCTGATATCTGTAGCTGCAACACTTGGATCTAATTTTCGGAATGAAATACTGGTGACCCGTAGCGTTTATGGCATCTTACATGATATATTTTTAGCTTTATAGGTTTTGAATATGAAGATGTTGGACATCTGTTCTTGAAGCCAAATCGAGAATCCAAGCCAGACGTGTTTTAGGCGGTTGCATAATCAGGCACGCATTTAGTCCCGTTATTCCTGCGTGGCTTTCTTCTGAAAAGCAGATCTACTTTAGGTATTTGAATAAATTGTAGTAGAACGACTCCCTCAGCATCTCCAAGCAGTTTTGCTGATGCCACCCACTCGTCATTAATATTAAGCAGTAGACTCTTGGTGCTCATTAATATTCATTAGTTGACGTGCAAAATTTCTGAAATATAGCTGCTGCTCCTCAAATGTATATCCTAGCAAAATATTTACCTGCCAGAGCTAACAATACGTTTTGGACTCATTCAAGTGGTTTATTCTATATTAAGCAGTTTCTACCCGACTCAGATTGTTGGATTGTAACGTTATAATGTTAGCTTACTTTGGTAAATTAGCTAGCTAATGCCATGCTGGATGGCGTGAGAAGTATGGTGCATGTTAGCATTAGGTGAATATCTTTTGGTTAGGCTCTTTTGAGTTGTCATTTTACGGAGTTTTGAGTTTGATGTCAAGTTTTAGGTAACCACAGATCGAGCCGTGTCCGACTTCATGCGAGTCGCACTGGAGGATTGTAAACATGGGCCAATCACGGGCCTGTATGCAAATAGGATGCAAATGGACCTTTTGTGTGATGTAAGAAAAGTCTGTCACTTTTAACGGCTTGTAAAAACACGACTTGTCTTTTGTCACCTCGGAGTTGAATTAAGCACACTTTTTATAAGCCAGAAACAACAACAACAACAACAACAACAAATCAGCTGTTAAGGTGTAGTGTTGGTATGTCTGAAAACCACCAAAACCAGGAAGTCGAGAATTTCATAACGCTTGGGTATATCCATGAATTTTCTATGTGACTAATGTACACTCAAAGAAAACTCTGCCAGGGTGTCGTGTTTGATCCCAGTGTTGCAACGACTATACAGTATTCTCAGAAATGTTCAGAAATACAAATAAACTCTCAGTAGAAGATGGTGGGAAGCAGACGTCCCGATATAGGTAGTCTGGGACGTAACCAAAATGATTTCCAAAATCTATTTTGGACCAAAAACCCTGTTTGTTTTGTTGAATCAGGATCATGATACGTGACTTGCCCCATCGCGTTGAGCCTCATTGACCCAGACACTGATCTAGAAGCTCGCATTTGAACTGTAACCTGGAATGTTTTTCCCTCGGCACTTTATTCTTTCGGTAATACCGAAAAAATACCATTTCGGTTGTAAAAATACGTCCAAACGTCTCAATTTGAGCATTTATTTCTTTCTTATACACACCACACTAAAGAAAACCCCTCGCTACCTCCCTCTCCCCTCCTCAACCATCCCTACAACCTCCAGCACAACAACAACAGTCTGTCCCCATGACATATCATACACACGCCTGTGTGTTGGGCTTCAACACGTTGCAAGGTTGATGTCACCTCTTTCTCTCTTTCTCTAATGTATACTTTACTCTCTCATCCAGATGTGCTCTTGGGGACCAAAATTCAACACCGAGTGATATAATGTGAATCAATTTTCACATCACAGTTCTGACGTAATCTGGAAGGTACGTTGATTATTACAGGGTTCAGGAACCAACTGAGGCGGCACGGTGGTGCGGTGGTTAGCACGGACGCCTCACAGCCAGAAGGTCCAGGGTTCGATCCCGAGGTCGACCTGGGCACCTTTCTGTGTGGAGTTTGCATGTTCTCCCCGTGTTCGCGTGGGTTTCCTCCAGTTACTCCGGTTTCCTCCCACAGTCCAAAGACAATTAGGCTAATTGGCGACTCTAAATTGCCCGTAGGTGTGAATAGTTGTCTGTCTCTGTGTATTGGCCCTGTCTCTTAGTGGATCGGCAACCTCTCCAGGGTGTACTCCGCCTCTCACCCGAAGTCAGCTGGGATTGGCTCCAGCTTCCCCTCACGACCCTGAACATGATTAAGCGTCAGAAGACGAGCGAGTGAGTAACCAACAGAGTAAAGCTACAGCATTCTGAGTTGAATGCGCGTTCCTGTCATGATTGTGCTTATTCCTCTGATTTTAGTAGTCTTAGAAGAACAAAAAAGGCCACATATAACTTGCAACAAAGAATATACAAAGACTTCCATATTAAAGATGTGAAATTCCTCATACTAAGGAAATTCCTAATGTTGCGAATCCATCGGAAAAGAGCGTGAGTTCTTTGATTAAAAAAAAAAAACGGTGACTAATCTTGACCTTTATGATTTCCTTTTTCTAAGAAACATCATTCAGCTTAGCTCAGGTCTCTAGGGCTGATTCACTTCTCTACATGCATTCCCCATTTCCGCTGCTCTCTCTCTCTTTCTTGCCTTGAGTGCACTTCCTTTAGTGCACTGTGTGGGAGAGGTGTGAGGCCAGGAGGAGGAGGAGGAGGAGGAGGAGACCAGAGTCATCAAGTTCTCTCGGAGAGATTCACATGTCACTCAGAGTCTCGCCGGAAGGCTTTAGCTGGGGAGATGTCGAAGCTCGGTTTGTCTTAAACTCACTTCGGTTCTACTCTGACTGCTTCTGGGTCATTTGTCTGGAGGCAAGAAGGGAAAAATAGGTATCGGAGGGACGAGTCACCCAATGGGTTCATTCACATGTGCACCAATGTGACAGATGGAATATGGCATGTCTGCATGTTTGTGATACTGGTCAGCTGGAGTATTTTTAACACTCAATATAAATCAGGATAAAAACCTGGAAGAGAAATCTAACAATGTATCATCGTGAAGATATCACCGTGCCGCACTGAGCTCGCCCTTTGATACGGAAATCATCCAGAAACGTATCCAACTTTTTCGATTTTTATAATACTTCAAATTGCATGTCATGTGCATTTTAAACTTGTTTACATAGGAAAAGGGGATGGATTGGCCATGTGGAGGAGATTAAATAAAAATGTTTTTAAAAAAAAGCATAAAATATTATAAGGGGCGGCACGGTGGCTGGGTGGTTAGCACTGTCGCCTCACGGCGAGAAGGTCCTGAGTACGAGCCCTGGGTTTGGCACGGGTGCCTTTCTGTGCCGAGTTTGCATGTTCTCCCCATGTTCGTGTGGGTTTCCTCCAGGTACTCCGGTTTCCTCCCACAGTCCAAAGACATCCATAGTGGGGATTAGGCTAATTGGCTACTCTAAATTGCCTGTAGGTGTGAATGGTTGTTAGTCTCTGTGTGTCGCCCTGCGGTGGATTGGCGACCCACCCCGGGTGCGTCCCGCCTCTCGCCCGATGTCAGCTGGGATTGGCGCCAGCTTCCCCCCGCGACTCTGTACAGGATTAAGCGGCAGAAGACGAATAAAGATGAATAAAATATTATACCCGAAGAAAACAAAGACGGGAAAAAAATCCAATATGTCTATGAGCGTGAATTGTTAAACCTTTTCATCATCAACATTAACGATTGTTTTTGATCAAAATAATTTAACCCGTACACTCTGTTGGCATACTCTTGGATTTTTTTTTTTTTTGTTTCGGGTTGAAATGACCCCTACCAAGGGCCATCCCTTCCCTACCCTGCATAACATCTACTGACCACTTGACTGCAGGAAAAGTCCAGTTTTTGGGTTGCAAATCTCAATAGAGACTCTCAGAACTAGTTTCAAAAAGGCTCCGGGGCCTAACAAAGTGCAAGGATTGAGCAATAATTTTCACATGGTCAAACATTATGAATGATCCTGTTGATTTCTGTGGAAGAAAAAAAAAAGTCATTTTTTTTTAAATCAGGCACTTCTTTTAGTTTTATTGGAGATGTGAGCAACACGGGGTTGGCACGGTGGTGCGGTAGTTAGCACTGTCGCCTCACAGCAAGCAGGTCCTAGGTTCGGACCCTGGGGTCGACCTGGGCGCCTTTCTCTCTGGAAGATGAGTGTGTGATTTGAGAAATACTCAATACGTCCTGCATTGGATAAAGCAGATCAAGTACGCAAAAGAAATAATAGTACTTTCCCCCGCGCAAAATAGCCTTAAATTTACTGTCCATAAGTGTGGATACTGAGCATGAAAGGGTTAATGGTCTGTTAATTGGAAGAATTGTGAACTGTAAAGACTTAAACAGGATCAGAAGCTTTGCAGACCGTCTGCATTTGCATCACAGTGCACTAATCTCATCTTCTACCGCTTAGTCCTGTTCAGGGTTGCGGGGGGAACCTGGAGCCAATCCCACCTGACTTCGGGCGAGAGGCGGGGTACATCCTGGCCAGGACCCCAATCCACCGCAGGGCGACACACAGAGAAAGACAACCACTCACATTCACACCTACGGCCAAGTTGGACTTGTGTCTTTGGACTGTGGGAGGAAACCGGAGTACCCAGAGGAATCCCACACAGACACGGGGAGAACATGCAAACTCCGCATCACGATACATGTTTATTTTAATCTTCTCATGATATGAATAGGAAAAATGGGCTTCCATGGGCTCGTCATGGTTCGGGACGTGAATCCCATCTTCTGTCAATAAGTACATTTCGTTTATGATTTGATAACTGAAGACAATGGCAAGACAATATGTGACCTTGAGTAACCTTGAGGCTCAATTAACTCTTGGTACTTGCGTCCCGTCTCTACTTGTGATCACCTTGTTGCCATGGTTACTGTCGTTAAATGCTCATCTGAATGCTATTCACATACACATTTCCACTCACCCGCTGACTTTATCAAGAAGGCTGTACTAATAGTGAGTAAGACCAACATGTGCTCTCAGAACAGTCTCAGGTCTTCATGGCTTGGGTTCTACAGGGAGGAAGGTTCTACAACAGTCCTTTGAGATTCTGGCCCACGTTGACATGATTACCTCACATGTCGTGAGTGATGCAGATTTCATCTTTCAGCTGCACATTCATGCTGCAGAACCTCCAGTTCTACCACATCCCGAAGGAGCGTTACTGGATTTAGATCTGGGGACTGGGGAGACCAGTGAAAGACACTCAATGTCATGTTCATGGACCAGTTTGTCTTATTAGAGGCCATAATTATGCCATTGTAAGATTGGTAAATTGTGGCTGTAAGAGTTATCAGCACCGTTACAGTGGAACCTCTGGTCATGAACGCCTCCAAACACGAAAAAAGTCGGTTCCCAGCCAAAAAAATCGGCAAAATTTTGCATCTTGTCACGACCACATAATCGGATGGCGAGCACACATAGCCCCGGACATTTTCCCCTTCTGTTTCGTACGTGCCGATATACCCATTTTCTGTTTGTGTATTGCTCAATTGCGTATTTTGCACCTAACGAAGACGCACGTGTCCCTTTAATCGGCTTCGGTCAGACGTGCGTTCATTGGCTGTACAGTAACCTCCTCCCCGTCCATCTTCCTCCTCATTTCCTTAACGCCGGAAGTCGACTCATGCAGGGTTCGTTTTCTTGGTTGTTTACAGGAAGTTTTTGTCTAATTAAGGATTGTGCAAACTTTGATTTTTTTTTTCTTTGCTTAAAACTCATTAAAAAAGATTTCTGCATTTCTCTGTATTTTTTGCTCTATAAGCTTCATTCTGGGTCCCAAGAAAGTGGAAATGGTAGTGAGAGTAAGAAGCCTAAGTGTATAAC
>JAQMCW010000011.1:3003386-3014062 GCA_030068335.1 Chrysichthys cranchii
CCACCACACAAACACACACACACACAAACACACACACATTTTTCACTGAGCTGTACCATGAGAGCAATCAGCTGTAGTTTTGTTGCTGTAGGCATTTTCTACTTTAGGAGCATGAACTCACTGACGGATTAAAGGTCCCCTATGTAGGTGTTTTTGTACGCTTAGAACGAGCCCTTTATATCCACATAGGGAGCGGATCCGCCTCTATGGAGCCGCCATGTTGCACCGCTACAGTAACCCAGAGCGGACAAACCTCTAGAGGGCGCCTTTGGGGGTTTGCATTTTTACAAATGGCGGCGTGAATCCGCAAAGAGGCGGCACAAGGAAGATGAAGAAAGGAAGACCCGGAAGAAGAATGTCTGAGAACCCAAACTTTGAGGATCATGTGGATTATTTAGCACGGATAACGCAAGCTAGTGTGAATGTAAGTACTTGGAAGTATACAATAGGCACCAGACGGATACATACCCCGAAAGGGAGGGGTGAGGGAAGGGCATCCAGGTGGTTGAATCCTACATAGGGGACCTTTAATATAGATCCAAAGTACGTGACTTGTATCCACACTTTATCGAAGATAAGCTGTCACTCATAAGGCGTGGGTTAATATTTTACAATCTACAGAGAAAACAAAGCTCTGAGTAAGGCCAGAATGGATTTAAGATGGCTTCCCATAAAGACTAGACGTTTGAGAGGACGTAAGGGTTCCTTGGGAGGCATTTTGGTATGATAGGTCTTGGGAACAAACGATCTAATAACCCTGTGCAGTGGAACGAGTCTCTAGATACACCTGATGAAACAAACATCATCAACTGAGCTCTGATGAATCTGGGCTGAATTTCCCAAAAGCGTCGCAAACGTGAAATCATCTTAACCGGAAGACGGAGTGATTCACCAATCTGAACGCTTGCGCCACCATTTAACGGCGATCTTTGTAGTGCGATGCTTTTGGGAAACTCGCCCCTGATCTGGAGTATAAACCATATCGTGCATCAGTCCTTGTTTTCTAATACAATGACCGAGCCATTTTTTTTTATTCTTCTCCTTCGTTCTCCTACGCCTCATCCTCCTCTTAATCCTCCTACTGGCTCGCCTCTTCGCCTCGTCCCTGGCTCTCACCCTCCCCCTATCACCACTCTGCTCTCCTCGCATCAGCCGAATCCATTTTGCAAATGATTGTGCACAGCTACGGGGACAGGAATGAACCAGCGGTGCTATTTTTAGCCCAAGCCAAAGGAGGGTGGAGTGAGTGAGTGAGCGAGTGAGTGAGTGAGCGAGTGAGAGAGCGGAGGGTGAGTGGAGGAGAGTGCATACGTAGGGAAGAAAGAGAAGGAGAGTGAGGGGGGGAGTGAAAGTGTTGTTTTTCCTCGTGGAGCAGCAGTTGAGTGCTAGGCTGTGGCAGGGAGCAGTGGCAGCTGGGAAGAACAAGGAGAGAAGAGGAGGCAGAGGAGACACTTGGACACCCCCAGGTCCCACAGACGTACAGGAGGTGGGAGCATCTCGATATTCCTCAGTATTCCTCAGTATTCAGCGTACTTTCTCCAGCTTGGCGTTTAGCTCTAGCTCTTGAATAGACAGCTTCAGGAAGCAGAAGGGGAGAACTGAAGGGTTAGGAGATGACAATCAAATTGAACTGGAGAGCAAATTAGATTCAAAGCTCATGTGAATTTAATAAACGTGCAGGAGAAAAGTGCAAGTTCAAGGGATTCTTCTTCGATTCAGGCACTGCCAAGGAAAACTGGGGCTACCAGGTGTGCATTGTGAGGAAGCTTTGGGAGGAAAAAGGAGCAAAGGTGTGCCTTTTGTGGCTTGTTTTTTTGTTTTTGCACTGATCTTAGAAAGCAAGTGACAGGATTAGGTGGTAAACATTAGGAGAGAAAGGGGCAGGGAGGGAGAAATGGAGGGGGCGTTGGGTTATTTACTTTGTTCTTTCACCCA
Organism: Chrysichthys cranchii; assembly: GCA_030068335.1. NCBI lineage: Eukaryota > Metazoa > Chordata > Actinopteri > Siluriformes > Claroteidae > Chrysichthys > Chrysichthys cranchii. Next base: position 3,005,322 of record JAQMCW010000011.1, read on the forward strand.
AACGGTGGGATTGTGCTAACGTTGAAGAGGAGAGCTGGTACCTTCTGAGCGTATACGTCTCGAAATAAATTCTGAGAGTATACATGGAGAGTATGTGCTTGTGTGTGTTTATTCGTGCGGGTACGTGGGTATGTGTATACGTATACGTGCTGGGTGCACGTCTGCGCTCTCTGGTTGAAATGAAATCTGAGATGTAACGGGAAGAGGAGTTACCATGGAGACTGGGCTTGCACATTTTCCCGTAACCAATGTCTCACGTTATGTGCATCGATTATTTGCACACACACTTACACTAGGGAGCGAGAATGATTACGAAAAATTGATCAATGATTAAATGATTGCTTGGACCAAGAATGTTGATGCACATACATATGGATGGAGGACGGATGTAAACATGGTGACGTGATTGTATAGATACAGTATATGAAGACCTACTGGGGAGTATGAATGAGCAGACCATAATGAAACCATGTTTTTCTATGCAGTGATGCGGCCCAGGTCTAGACTGCTGGTGAAGCGAGGCCTCCCAACCATCCGCGAGGGTTCGGAGGAGCTCGTGCATGACCTGAACCAGACCAACAGCCAGCACAGTAGTGCACAGGACTACTTCCACTCCATCTGCCAGCTGGCCCGGCCTACTTTTCCCTTGCACGAGCCAGACCGAGACATCCTGTCCATCGGCAGGCTGGACTCTCCAAAGCCATGTTTGCGCCCGCACCGTTTGCGTCAGCTTACCCAATCCTTAACCTGCCCGGTTGACACCTCCACAACCCAGTCACCCAAGGTGGAGACGCCGGGGCCGTCTTCCTCAGAGCCAGAGCAGGCCCGAAGCTCAGAGCAGGACTGCCCCACCTCCACTGACCCGCTGGAGTACCTTTATGGCTACAGAGAAGCAGAAGCGTCCTCTTCCTCCACCAAAAGGGGCAGCATTCCCCTCCGCAGGGCCCGCAGCGTGCCCTGCCCTGGTCTCGATGCCCGGAACAAAAGCAGTTGTCCAGATCGGCGTCTACCGGAGTCTGTCCCCTCACCCGTCGTGCCGCAGCGCTCACCACTCAGCAGGAAGAAGCTAGACGGCGCCAAGGTGGACGGCGCTCCTTGTGGTTGGAGGGTGAAAAGCAGCCGCAGCGTGGACAAACAAACAATCGTGTCGCACTGGATCTCCGAGTGCCGGAGCGCATGGAGGGAAGCCCGTATCCGTGCCTGCATGCTGCCCGCCATTGCTGAGAAGTAATGCTGCTCCATTTCTCTCAAGCTGTATCTCCGCTCGCTGTCTAAAAAAAAAAACATTGATCAATATCACGACTAGAGGAATGATGTGACTTCACAGTTTCAGCTTTATATGCTGTACGTAACCATTTTTAGGTGTAAACTAAGCAAAAGTGACCCTATAGATGGTGACGTGTTAATGCCACACCACAGTGTAGACTTACGCTAAATGTCAGTGATAAAACTGGTCAGTGTCAGTCCAGTCATGTCCAGTTGTGATCAATAACTGTATTGGTTGTTGGAAGACTTTAACATTGTTTGGTGATTTGAAAAAGAAAAAAAAAGAAAAAAAAGAAGACATTGAAACCACAGTACTAATATAGAATGCGCTGTACTTACATTTTAGATGGTAGAAAACAATCCAACGTCAGGCGAATGCACAAACTGTTATCACTGTGTGTTTGTGATAAGTTTTCTTTCTTTCTTTTTTTTTCCTTTGTTTTTTTTTTTTTGTTTTGTTTTTTTTAGTAAAACTCCTGTTTGTGCAAGTCATATATGGCAGCTAAGGCAAAGGATCCATGCTGACATCCCAAGAAATCCCAAGACATTTCAGAGAGATTCAAGACAACTAATTTGTTCGGAAGCATGGCTACAGGGGACTTAAAAAAAAAATCCTGTTTTTATACCCGCACATTCGCCCTTGGAAGTACAGTACCATATGTGTCACAAAGACAATCTCTGGACAAATATATTTATGAATTATGGTATTCCCAAAGAGATCCAATTTTAGCTAGTTTGCTTGGCAAACTGCTGAAAGAGTAAAAACAACTAAATGAAAGGGGTTATAATTCAATTTCACACTGACCCAAAGCTTGCAGTGTCACACAAGAAATAATTCGCCACCATCTGCTGCCTACACAGATGTTTGTGAACGTCCCTAATTGGCCCATGTTGATATTTGCCCATTTTAAGTCAGTCCATGTTCATTTTGATGTCTCAGTCTCAACATTTGTCATTTCTATGTCCTTGAAAGAACGTAATTAATCATTTATTTGTGCCCAAAATCTAAATTTTAGGCAAAGATGTCTTTTTCATGTCTTTTCAATGTCTTTGCGTTTACTATATGGGGGATATATGGGGGCCAAATGTGCTGAAGCAGAATTAATCAGAAAACATACCATATTTTAAATTTGTACCTCTGCCCTTTGAGACCCCTTTTCAAGTCAAAAGCATTTACGTCAAGAAAAGCCTATTAAGCACTGTACTGTTATATTTATATGACTGTTCTTACTCACAGACCCTTGGGGGGGAAAACGGTTCCAACCCTGATTTGGCATTCCCGTGTTTGCAGGTAATTTCACTGTTAAATTATGAACCACAGAAGAAATTGTTTGCATGGATTTTGTAAATGATTTTCTATTTATGCATTCAAAATGCTGTAAATGATGATAATTATTATTATTATGAATGCCGTTCCTTTGAATAAAAATAACAAATGGGAAAGTTGAATATGTTATTTGTATATGTCTTTGAAATTGTGTTCATTTTTCCACTTTTTAAATAAAACGGTCTCTGTGTTTTATGCCTTTGTTTTTATCTGTTGCTTTTTTCCCCCCAATAATTATGTTTGTTTTTCTTGTCCCATTTGTGTAGACTGATAAATTAAATTCATAAGTGAAAATCAAAGCTATTGTTTATTCCTGAAAATCGGACTGAATTAGATGGTGGCCCCACGTCTGTGTGGGTTCTCCGCTTTTCTCATGCTGGTAGGTGAACTATATGTAAAAGAGTGTGTGTGTGTGTGAATGAATGTGTGTGTGCATGATGCCCCCCAGTGGACTTGCACCCCATCAGGGTGTATTCCTGCCTCACACTCAGTGTTCCGGCTCCTCACTGCGACCATGAGCAGACGTGCTTATCCAGAGCGACGTGCAAAGAGTGCAAAAAGTCAGGTACAAGAATAGCAGAACTTCAAGGCAAGAAAGTTCACGTGCCAACTGAACAAGTGCCAGAGTAACACCTAATGTAATATCCTGTAGGTGTACCAGTCAGCTAACGGCAATGAAAATGGAGCTAACCATAAATGAGCACAAATGTAAATACACAATACCACAAATCCAACTAAAAGGAGAACAAAACCCCAAGAGCAAAAACCCCGTATACAGTGAGGTCACAATATTTGTGAGGTCCATGCTGGCTTCCAGTGAATTCATGTAGAAATACATATATATACAGGTGCTCCCTGAGTTACGATGGTCCGACTTACGATTTTTCGAGGTTACAATGACAATTGCGATGCGCTAAAAATTGTAAAATATTTAGAACATATTTAAAATTCCCAGGCAGGCATCGCTGCGTATGATGCCTGGAAGTACGCGGACGACACCCAGAAGCAGGTGGATGACATCTGGAAGTACGCGGACGATGCCCGGATCACTCATCTCGCGTGATGCCTCGCAGCTCATGGAGTTCCCTTGTGTATCGGTGTAGTGTACAATGCATTACCGCAGGTTTTTTTGAGTGCTTCAAGAGTTCATTTTAATTCAAAAGCATGTCTTCTACAGGAAAAGTCTCATGAGTAGGCTAGGCTAAGTTGGGCTAAGCTAGGCCAAGATACCTAAGCTAGGCTAAGTGGTTCAACACAGTGGTTCGACATATGATATTTTTGACTTACGATGGGTGTGGCAGAACGCATCTCCATCATAACTGGAGGACTAGCTGTATGGGTGTAAGAGGCATTATTTCACATCTTGTGTAACACACTTAGAGACCAGGCAAATAAACACCTCCTCACTTCCTAATAAAGACATAGTCCACTGTTTGGTGCTCAGGAGCCACGGATTTCTGCCTCTCACTACCTTCATCATGTGCTTCATGCATCTGGATTAGGGTTGGCAACTTGGGGGGGGGGGGTTGGTTCGACGGTAAAATTTTGCGAGTGGGGGGGCACGGCGGTGACGTTTTTCCTTTGGTTCACCGCTCATTTTGACCACTCAATCTAAAATTTTGTCACCGCTCACCACTAGTGACCAGTGCAGTCACGAAAACACACCGCGCACTAGCCATGCTGACAGTACTCTATTATTGGCCGGTAAGACTGTGACTGGAATGCGGGAATAGAGCTGCCCCGACGGGACACTTCAAAATCACCCATTTTCAGGGAAAACCCGCGTAAATCGGGACGGTTGGCAACCCTAAGCTGGATAGACTTTTTTTTTTAGCTAAATCCGACCTTAGTAACTTGCTCCCTACGTAATGTCTTATTCTACATGCTGTACTGTCCATCCAGGGAGCAGGAGCCATGACTCTCCTGCTTCATTAAGTTCAAGCAGCTCCCTGAAATCACTTAGAGCACTTTCTAGGGTGCAGAGCTATTTTACTTCATGCCTAACTTTTTGTCGAAAAGCACAGAGGATTGTTTAGTTTGCGTTTGTGCGTCCTTACAACAGACAGCCACGAATTTCAGTAAAAAAAAAAGACAAGACCAACCTGATGTTAAAGTACAGAAGCTCTGAGCTGCATGTTGCGAAAAAATGTTGAAGATGTACAGAACACTGTTGTTTCGTCTTAATATTTCACTATTTAAAGATTCTTCAGTATTGTAAGTGACTTTTAAATCGAAGCTTGAGAACCGTTATGTTCTACTGTACATTTCTCCACAAACATGACCCAAAACATCATCATCAAGTCCTAAAAGTAGATAAAGAGAACCCAGTTAAACAAACGAGACAAAACTTTTACACCTGGTGATTTATTTCCAATGCTACACATCTGTGAGGGGCAGAAGTACGCACACCACTTGGACTAGCAGTTAATTTGAAGGTGAAATTAGAGTCAGGTGTGTTCTATCAACGGGACGCCAATCAGGTGTTGAGCGGCGTCCGGTTTTATTTTAAAATAACCACTTAAAGAAGATCTATCTCCTGATGGCCACCAGACGCTCTAATACACTCTCGGAGACGGAGGGGTGAGACGGGGCGCTCAGGTGGAGGAACACCTCAGAGTGGAGCTTTAGGAAAAGCTTACAGCCTCCTTGTTCTTCTCATGGTGCGCTCAAGGCTAGGTTCTTCAGAGTTCCATCGGATGTAAACACTAGATGGCGCCAAACATCAGTTTCCCCAAACACACTCCCTCCATTTTTTCCTTCCTCTCTTCACTTCATACTCATCTCCTAATTTATTCTCTTGTTTCATCATCTTTTTCAGTTTTTTCCTCTCTCGGTCTCTGCCTCTCTGAGGCCATTTGCCTTTTCTAGTTCATCAGCGCTGTTATTTTTATCTATTTTTTTTAGCCAATATTCATCCCAGAGGAGCCAATTAAGAGACTCGCACATGAATTCTAGTGCAAGATGAACAACGTTCCCTCCTTCCTGCTCAGGATCACTAATCTCTGGAGCAGACGGAAGAAAAGGTGAACTCACACACACACACACACACACACACACACACACACACACACACATACACAGAGAGAGAGAGAGACAGAGAGAATAAAGGTGCTAATATATCCACTAATCACACGAGTACACTCCATTTTAACAGCAGAAACAAAGAGAGATTGTTCTACTCGCAATTACACACAGATCCTGCCCTCTTTCTGTCTTTCTTTCTTCAGATTCCAGAGGTTCCAGGGTTCAGTACAGAAGCTGTAGGAGTCCGTACCCGTTTCGTGTTGCACTGTTGTTTTGTGTAGTAGCATCGTAAGCCGTCTTTGTTCTACCCTCCAGAATCCTGGAACATCTCTCCACGCATGTGTTGACTTATTTATTTAATAGCAATCTATTTTTCTTGGCTGATGATTTGTGTACAGAAGCATGGTGTGTTATAACGATTCTCTGGAACGGTTATCCGCTGGGGAAAGTGCGGGAGTGAGACTCAACTCAGATTAATCACAACACCAAGCGCAGAAACAGTCAGCTAATAAACCTCACACTCAGACAGACAGACAGACAGACAGAGAAGACACAGGGACACCCATACGCCCCCGTCCCCACCCCCAGCACCCGTCTCTCTGTTCCCATCTCTCTCCCGGGGTATTTGATGGTATTGAACTCCTCCGTGCTCTCCGTTTTCTGCTTCTTTCAGAAACCGACCTCGGCACGCTCACGCTCCATGAGCCATCGATCATCTCTCAGTGGATTTATTCCGTGTTTAGCTTTCGTACACGTTTACTTTAATGACAAGCCACTTACTGAATTGCGCCCGAAAAGCCATGACGGATCGATCGCTCCGCACTGGATCGGGTTTTTGTGTTTGGGAACTAACACTAAATCTCTGATGGAGCTTAATATCCAGCTCCGTCTCTCCACAGCTGAGTCTGAACACTTCTTATGTGCGAGATGTTCCTCTCCATCAATCTTAAACAGCACACACCAGCCCCGCCCCCACACTAACCCCGCCCCTTGTGTTAAAGCCACCCTGAAGCATATTACTGTGTGTATGATGCTAATTGAGCTTGAATAATGAGAGTGTGATAGACTGCCAAAGCAGGAATTGGACCCATGATGCACTGAGGCGTTTGGCAGAGCTAGAGTCTGAACATGTTCACTGTGTGTGTGTGTGTGTGCAAGCTGAGTTAATAGACACTGAAAAATGGCCCTTTATACACACACACACACACACACACACACACACACACACACACACGCTGTTTATCTTCTACTCTAGTGCCTGCAAACTTATTTATTTAAAGAAGAGCTGCTGTGAATTCTGTATCTGTTCTTGTTGATTCTGTAACAGGACGTGTGGACGTGACTTGGGGACGTACGGGGGGACTGTCACTGTGCACCGTTACCGTCCCAGAGTGACGACCATAGAAAGAAAACAGGCAGAGAAAACGGACCAATCATAAAAGCCCATGGTTGGTACGGTGCTCAGAGCGTGCAGCCCCCTTCATTAGCATGTTTCCGCCCACCGCAATCTGAATCAAGACGAGAGGGCGGAGTCATCAATACAGTGTAATTAATTCTACAAACAGGTTCATTGCAAAGAACCAGAGGAAATGTCAGGGAGAACCACGAATGTGCTGTTCCTGATTATGGAACAAACAGCGGAGTCCTCACAGAGAAAATCCCGAAAGTGTGTCCGATTTAGATTTTTTGGGAAGTGCCTGAACACTTCAGCCCCGTTCTACTGGTGTATTCAGGACATTTCGCTTCATTTCGACCGGTTTTGCAGCTTGGGGCCGTGTCAGAAAGGCTTTGCTACGGAGTTAGGATTGAAAGACGGAGCTGTGCTCTTGTGCACACATTTTGGAGTCGACCGCCAGTCTGCAAACCGCAAGTAAAATGTGGAAATTTCCCAGAAAGCAAACAAAATTAAGTTAAATAAAACACTAAATTCAGGTAGCACGAGCTAACATTAGCTGGTGAGCCAGTGTAAAAGTTTGAACATGCTTTCCATGACACTTCATTTCAATAAAACATGTAGCTTGACAAACGTGGTTTGCTAGGCTACATTATCGGATCATATTATTGGACTGCTGAGCAGCTCCCTCTCTTCAGACACTAAGCTGTAGCTAGTTCAGGTTATCTTGGCTACGTAGCTTACCCAGTGTTAGTGCACAAGCTGTGTAATGATTAGAGGTGTGTAGATTGGGGTATATTTCTTTCATGTGTACACGAGCAGCTGGATGTCAACATCAGAACAGGGATGATAACATACTCCATCATAACAGGACGGGGCAGAACAGGGCAGTGTAAAATCATCGCTATGTCCTTTATCAAAGTCACATCTACTGTAGTATGGAGCCAATGGCATATATCAGCAGGCCGACTGTCTCCGCTCATGTGTTTGGAAATGTATTGCAGTGAAAATAACCCATCTCATTAAAGCAAGATTTAAAAGTATGTCTGAAATGGCCGTCTGTTGGTCCTCTGGTTCCGGACTTGGTGGTGTGGTGTCAGCTACTTCCTTCCCCGGTTCGGACTCGGGTTCCTACAGATACGGCTGCGATCCTCGTCCTCATACAGAAGCCACTGTTTTTCTCTCGGAGTTTAGCTGCAGTTTCACGTGTGTGTGCAGAGAGGGTGTGGCTAACAGAGCTCACCTTTCAAACTGTTAGCCAATCAGAGCAAGGCTGTTTACATATTTAAATTTAAAGGCGCGGCTCCAAACTCAGGCGGTTTTATAACTTTCTAAAACAAAAAAAGCACTGAAAAAGGAAGCATGACATTTAATAAAGATCAGACACAAACTTTACAAAAGCATCTCAAGGAATCATAAAAAATATTTGAACAGTGTGCGGCAGGTCTCACACACACACACACACACACACACACACACACACACACACACACACAATCTTGCTTTTATGCAAAAAAAAAAAGATGACAGAAAGTTTTAAAACAAAAAAACAAACCAGGAAGTTTGAGGACACTTCTGTGGAAAACATATGTTTCCTCCTAACCCTCCAGGGTCACTGTAATTAGCTGAAGTAAAAAAATAAAGGCTTTACACTTGTCTCTCTCTCTCTCTCTCTCTCTCTCTCTCTCTCTCTCTCTCTCTCTCTCTCTCACACACACACACACACACACA
>JAQMCW010000011.1:3038200-3050022 GCA_030068335.1 Chrysichthys cranchii
TGCAACTTAATGGTGTCTCAAAATAGTACAGTCAAGTACACTTAGTTGTACTTAAATATATCTTTAGTTGAACTAATAATATATCGTTAGCACACTAAGTACAAAAAAAGTGTGTGAAAATAGCATGAGTACATTGAAGTATTATAAGTACACTTAAATTAAGTACACTTTAGCATACTTTTTTTTTCTTACCTGGGCAGGCAAGGTAAAGCGGTCGGAAATGCGGAACATCTTTAAAAAGTTCATGTTTTTATTGCATTTTTTCATATCATTTATTTATTTGCATGAAAAAAAAAACCGGGTATGCACTGACAGCTATTATTTCATCCTTTCATTCACTAATAATGTCTACTTTCCTCTTTAGAGTTTGTGGTGATCCACAATGGCATTATCACTAACTACAAAGAACTGAAGAAGTATCTGGTGAGTGACAAAATTTGCACACATGCTTCGAGTTATTTCAGCATTGCACCGTAACGACCGAGGCCGGATTGTAAAGACGCATCGTTTGAATAAGAAGTCTGAGCTTAACTAAGGAAGCTGTGAAAAAAAAAAAAAAAAAAAAGTCAGTGGGAGGAAAAAAAAAATACAGATGTAGTAATCCTAATTTTTTCCCCCTGTGGATAAAATGATGCCAGACTTGGCGTAAGAGTTGAACAGATGACTGATCCGCCAAGCCATATGGCTCTTCGTTTCTCAACACAGCATTGTCGCACATTCCCCAAACCCTCTCATTATGACGCTATGGTAACAGAAAACAATGAGTTAATAATCCTCAATAAAGGAACCTAATTCTGTCTCGGGGTGTCAGTTACTATCTCATCTCACCGAAACGTATTAGTCTAATTATTATAGATAAATCCTCAGAATCCATTGCGAGAGCATTATTTTGTACTCCTTAAAAAACCACAATGACGACGTTTGTGTATTTTGCCCTTGCGTGTACGTGTAACCATGGCACTGCCGGTTCCACCCTTTTGACAGATCTCCAAAGGCTACGAGTTTGAGTCAGAGACAGACACTGAAGTGATCCCCAAGCTGATCAAGTATCTTTATGACAACCGTGAGAACGACGATGTGTCCTTCTCCACCTTGGTGGAGCGTGTCATCCAACAGCTGGTAAGCAACGCGATCGTGCGTGTGTGGGTGGACGCGTTTGCGTGTGTCTTCCAGTCTTACTCAGACTCTTCGGGGACTTTTTGCTCATAATATTGGATTCGAAGTCCAACTGTTGCTCCATTTCTCTGTGTGTGTGTGTGTGTGTATGCGTGTACGCATGTATGTGTGTGTGTGTGTATGTAAGATAGGTCCGTACCAGGCCTTTATTTAAGGTCAATAGCTGGTTGTATATCTTGGGTTATAATAACTCCCAGTAGATTAGAATGATAAATGCTGTGTCAACATTACCTTTCACATTATAGTGTTAAATTAGAATTTGGACTATTTGTCCATTTTCAAAAGCCTTAACATGCTTTATCCAAATCACACTCTGCGCAAATCACCAAACCCTTCCCTCGTGATATTTTATTCTGTCCTGGGATAAACGTTCATGGCTTTATCTGTCGTCAGTACTACTTTTGGATAGACTTCAGGACCACCCTTTTTTTTTCCCAGAAGGTTCCAGAGTCCACATGTCTAAGTAAACGTCTCCCGTGGCGAGAGCGCTGTTTAACTGTGCCACCGTCACGTCCGTCTCCTTGGTATCGTCCTGTCCTGTTCCTTCCCATAATCTGGTGTTTATCATTAGTTTATAAAGAGCAGCTCTCGCTATCAGCCGAGGCCTGTTTGACTTTCTCCTTTTCTCCACCTCAATGGAGGGGGCACGTCTTGCTTTATGGCGTCGCTTGTAAAACGAGTTCGTTATCTTAATTGCGCTTGGCAGTGTCTTCTTGGGTTTGGGGAGAAGTTCCAGGAGATGAAAGAGCAATAATGTTTCTGAGCTGCCTCGAGTCATGTAGTATGCAGGGTTTGTGGGTCTTTTGTCTTCCTCGTAGCAAGCTGGGCTCAGGGAGGATTCTTTGGCGTTAGAGGGGCCGGAGGGAGGGAGAGAGGAAAAGGGTTTGAGTAGAAACAGACTGTGACTTCACTGTTCACGTTTGAGTGATTTGACTGGGAGTTTTTTCTAATGGTTCGTGTGTGTGTGTGTGTGTGTGTGTGTGTATACTGTAGGCTTGACTGTCTTTGTGCATGGTGAATGGCAAAAATCCTGACACATTATGACTTTTTCAATATTCACACTTGTTAAAGTCGGCCGGCCACATTATAGGCGCATCCTCGAATGTAATCCAATACCCTTTTCGTCCAATTCAGTAAACGTCTCCAGTGTCTCCTCCCAGTCGTTATCTGTACACTCTGTGTGTGCGCTGACAAAAACCCGGTGCTTGTACACAATCCTGGCTCGGCAAACGCAGAAGCTAAGAAAGTGGCTCGGACCGAGCCTCCCAACACTATTACCTCCAGCCAATCAGCAACAGAGGATGAATTCCAGCCAATCACCGGACGGGACGAAGGGGAGGGGGGCGACATGGGGGTGTCGTCTTTAGCGCCATTGCCTTGGCAGGGCACTTGCGTGAATTTGCGTGGGCGGAGCTTCTGAAGGAGCTCGGAGGGAGGGGTGTATTCATTTTCGGGTGTTTTTTTCTCCCGAATCGTTGACTTGTCCTTTAAGGGGGCGTAACAGAAGATCATCTGAACTATTTTCATGAGATATGGGGTAGTTCGAAAGCTGATATTATCCCAGCCACCCCCTCCCCCGCTCCAATCAATCAGCGAGACGCTAACCAATCCTGAGCATCTCTGAGCTCATGTATGTAGAAGAGTGTAGATAGCGCTTTTCCTCCGCCCCCGATTATGCAATGGATGTCTTCCCACGTCTTAGAGGAAATCTGTTCTAGCTTTCAATGTCCTGGCTCGCTTGTGGGTTTCTCTCTTACTGGGTGCCCAGGTTCTGTGAATAAGTAGAAAGCAGCACACAGGGCTGATATATCCCCCCTGTCAGTGCACACTGTGGCTTTCAGTTCTCTCAGCGCCTCTCTGTCTGCTCCTGACCTTTAGGGCATTGTGGCAAGATGTTACCGCTAAAAGCTAGGATCTTTTTAAAGACGCATTTCCATTTAAAATGCATATGTATGTAAACGTGTGAGTCTCATTTGTATGATTGTACTAACACCCATCTTTTATTTTGTCTGCAGGAGGGGGCATTCGCGCTCGTTTTCAAAAGTATTCACTTCCCCGGAGAGGCCGTCGTCACCAGGTCTGTAGCGATACAGCGTCTGAGAAACGCTTCAACCTCTTTCTTTTCTTTTCTTTTTTTTTTTTACCCACTCACCGGATCATCCTCGCTATGTTATCTTTCTCATGTCGAGGAGATGAGCAAACCACGGAAAGTTTCCAAACTCGGAGAAGTCCGAAAGCATTTCATCCTATTTGGTCTAATCATGTTCTGTCCCTTGATGATAACTCATGGAGCAGGGGAAAAAACCCAGGTCCTTTAAAACGTGAGGGCGGGGGGAAAAAAACCAAATGATGTGGACCACAAAAATCCATCGATCAGGATGGAGAGGCGTGTCCACATGCCTGTCAGTCCTGCTGCCCTAGCGTTCAGGACTTTGCATCTTGTCAGCGTGTGTGTTTTGTAGGTGTGGCTTTGCTCGACCTGAGTAGAGACAAGTACGTATTGGTTTCAAATATCCCTGACTACCTTTAACCCCTTAACGTCCATGAATTATTCAGGAACTCCAATAAAACAAATCGCCAAACCTAAGGGCTCGCAAGGGTTAACGCAGCAAATCAGTCCTCTCCCAAGGAGCACGCTTTCCAAACAAACTAACAGGCACGGAAATAAAAGTGCCCCTTGGATGGCTTAAGACTTACAGTACTCCTGCTACGCCCTCGTACCGAACGTGTCCCACAGTTAGGATACCATTCATCCGAATATGTCTTACTCAAGCAGAGTTAGAGCCATAACCCTTTAGAAACAGCATAGTATTGATTTATACGGTACATGTGGAAGTGAGCCGAGGGAGACCACGTACAGAGTTAATCGCTCCCATCTGCTTTTGTTTCTCTCTGAGCGAGCGAGCTGTTGGGTTGTGAGTGTTCGCTTTCTTCAGATCAGGGAATTGTGCAAGTTAGTGCATGGATAAGCTGTTTTATTCTTTCCAAAAAAAAAACAGGGGGGGGTATGTTTTCTGCTAAAATCGAAATTGCTTCCTGGAATGTGTAATCAAAAAACCTGCTTTAGTTGTTCAAGTGTCAAAGAAAGGCTTTCTGTCTCTCACACTGTGTGTGTCTCTGTCTCTGTCTCCACTTTCCATGTTGGAAAGAAGTCTCTTCACTTCTTTTTCTCTTCCTATCTGCATAAGTCTGCCGTCATTTGACTTCGTTTGAATGCCCATTTCACTGAGTCTCTACAGAAATCTGGATATTGCTAGGGTTTTTTTGTTTTTTTTGTTTTTTTTTTTTTGGCCTCTTTGCTGTATCTGAATCGATCACGACCCCTTGTCCCGACCTGGAGCTCCATACAGGTCGGTAGACGTTGTTTAGTCAGCGACCCCATACGAATCCGAGTCAAAACCTGTTCAAACAACGTCCATTGTGAGAACGTATGCTTCCGTCCGGCCCAAGTCGGCATCCGGCCACGCGGTCCGCTGTAAATTCTCTTTATCAGACGACGTATCATGATTTCTTTGACTTGCTCCGGCGAAAAGGATCTGGACACGGATGTTGGGAGAACGTGAACCAGCTTTTATTTCGCCGCGGGCATTGTTTGGTTTGTAATTAAACCCGAGTCCTGCGGGAGTTCCTAATACCTTGTGTGTAATACCTTGTAAATCATTATTAATAATATTAATAATGATTTAAAGGAAAAAAAAGTCCTGTGAGGACACCGGAGCAGAAAGCAAGCGGCAGATTTAAGGCTGGATATCAAAACAAGACTTTTATAGAGGAAAATTGCAGGGTGCCGTTTAGCATATTTCAAAGCAGTCACATTTCTGAGTAAATACAACTGCGTAAACCAGTGCTCGGGGGTCATGTACGTAACTTACGGCATTCCAAAACACCACGTGCTTATTGTTAATCCTCGGGTACGAGTTTCTTTTGGTAGTCGAGTGTGACCAGTTTGTCGGCTATGACATAAAACGGCTGGGTTAAGGAGAGCCGGATAGACTGCTTTTTTTTTTTTTTCTCCCTCTCCTCTTGGTATTTGGTCCATTTTGCGTGATATTTCGTGGAATTGAAGATGTTCTGTTTTGTGTCTCCCAGGAGAGGAAGTCCGCTGCTCATAGGTGTGCGAAGCCAGTACAAGCTCTCCACTGAGCAGATCCCAATTCAGTACAACGGTGAGCCTTCACTGTCCTCTGAGATATCTGATCCTGTACATGAAACACACACACACACACACACTGTTTGGCTTGCCAGACCAGTTCTGTTTCACATTTGTTGCTCTTTTCATTGTCATCTTCACTCCCACCCATCGTGGAAGGCACGGCTTTATGACGAAAGCAAAGCTGTAAAAATGGAAAAGAAAAAAAATACAAAAAGCAGGGGAAAAAAACCCCACAAGCATGTTGTAGTGCAGGACCTAACAGTGAAGTGAGATCAGAGGCATTAAAGACTTCGCCATCGAAACGTCCCGTACGCTAATAAACAGCCCTAGCCATTTTGATTTACCGTAAGGTTTTATGACAGCATGCATGAACAGGCTGAATGACTTTTTACGTTGAGCTTGGCAACCACAACTTCTCCCACAGCTCATCTTCTGAGATTGAGTTCAGGGCTTAGGGTTTTAGCTTTAGGGCGTAGTTAACAAATACATTACCGGTGACTGAAGAATACCTCCATTATACATTTGTTGGGGAAAGAAATGTTCTTTCCGACGTAAGAAACTTTTCCCACAGATCGCACGTACGCAAATTTCCCACGAATGAAATAAACGTGATTCTATCCAGCCGACCAGGTGGCTCCGGTCTCCTGACCACTGACGCCTGGACCAACAAAAGACCAACAGCTTAAAGTTTGCGCAGAAAACACTTTTGAGATTTTGCATAAGATATATTTTTACACGTGTGTTTAGCAAAAAACCAAACAAACAAACAAACAAAAAAAAAGCCAAAATTCCACGTATGACTCACACACACCCTGGTGCCCTGAAAGTTACGCAAAAACAATTTAGTAGCCTTCTTACTTTTGGCAATTCTAACAACTTTTTTTTTGTTTTCAGGATCTGTTGAGAGTAAGAACTTCATCAACGGGGTGGACAGCAGCAATGCATTGCACTCGGTCAATGACAGGAGGGCTGTGGAGTTTTACTTCGCCTCTGACGCCAGGTGACACACACACACACACACACAATACAATCATAGGACACGTCAGTACAGAGTTATGAGACTTTCTGCGTAGATAGCTGGAAGAACTTTGAGAGGGACTTCGCCCATGAAATTCCGTCTTTAACGACTGATCCAGTGCATGTGCATGCAAAGCTCAGTGCTGCCCCTCGGTGCCCACCAAGTCTTACTGCATCTTTGGCTTTGAAACTCTTTTGCTGCAAACGTTCCGTTTGGCTCAGTTTGGAGCACAATTGCTCTGAAATCATGACACCGAAAATTCCTGTCTGATTTCTATCTATCTATCTATCTATCTATCTATCTATCTATCTATCTATCTATCTATCTATCTATCTATTTATTCTGTCTATTTCACGTCAAATCAGTGCACTTATGCGTCTCTCTGTCCGGCTTTCTGTGCTTCTCAGTGCCATCATCGAGCACACCAATAAGGTGATCTACCTGGAGGACGATGACATAGCAGCTGTGGCGGAGGGCAAGCTGTCTCTGCACCGCCTGAACCGCAGTGCCGGAGAGGTCCCTGTCCGAGTCATCCAGACCCTCCAAATGGAGCTACAGCAGATCATGAAAGGTCTGCAATAGATATATACCTGATTACACACACACAGAGCTCCAGTGCAAGCTTTACACACAGCATTTTATGATGGTTTCTACACAATTAACGCCAAGCAAAGGCAAAGGAACTGGCGGTTAAAAAAAAAAAAAATAAGGAAAATTATTAACCAAGCCTTCCAGAATGATCAACCTTCAGGTTTTCAGGTAATAAAAGGACTCAGAATTAATATTTTATTAATAATGGATGTACTTGGAGGGCAAATTATATACTGTCCTGACCATACACGTTCGTAGGGACACTGTACGTCTGAACACTTATGCAAGTATCTAGGCAGCCAATCATGTGGCGGCGGCGTAATGAGCTTCAGTTTGCGTTCGCATCGAACATCAGAATGAGGGGCGGGGTGTAATCTTGTGGACTTGATGGCGCCAGATGGGCTGGTTTGAGATTTCAGAAACATAAACCATCCAGTGAGGAGCAGGTTTTTGGGAGGAAATGCCTTGTTGATGAGAGAGGTCACAGATGTAACGCCAGATTGCTGCCTGGTTCGAGTTTACAGTAAACTTTTACAACCGTAGCACGCTGGGTTCTCCTCCTCCTGTCTCCCAAAAACAGGACTCTGAGGCTACAGTGGACAATGGCTTACATGCTACATGATAGGCTGACTGGATAATTACAGGACATGTAATTAATATACTATAATTACAACGTGTCTGTTGCGTACTGCAAAGTCGCAAACATTTTCATTAGTACTTATTCTTAATTATGGGCTCTAAATGCAGGCCCACTTCTTGAAATAAGTATAAAATGGCAAAATCTAAACCTGTATGGTAACACGGACATCTCAAAAGTAAACAGACGCCCCCTCGTTATAGTGTTTTATCCATGCGGACACCACCTGGGGCTTCAAACCTGTTAATATCTGATTATTGTTCATTTCAGATTACAGGATATTAATAGTTTAGAGCGACTAACCATGCGGCGAACACCAGAAGACAAAGAGTTGTGTGATTTTCAAAGAGTTTGTATTGTGGGTCAGTCTGAAGGTGGACTTAGCCAGTGTATGATTGCACAAAACCTTGGGATTCGTCTTGTTCCAGTCAACAGAGTGATTGTACAATTCAAAAGCGAAGGAAAGGAATCAACAGCATCCCGCTCGGGTCGACAATCGACAGGTTGTTTGTTGATAAAAATAAAAAAAAACTCCCCGTTGTAAGGCCGCTGATGTTGCAGAGGGACTTCAAGTGAGTCGGGGGACTTCTGTGAGGGATCTCCATCAGCCTGGCGACTATGCCAGGGCAGCTCGAAGGAAGTTCCTAGAAATACAATTTTCAAAAATGATGCTGTGCGTTTACTTTTAAGACGTCTGTGCATACGTAAAGACCATAGACCTATCATGGGTCTGGAGTATTCCGGTATATCCATGGGCTTAACTACATTCAGCCTGTTGCTTATGTTAGCTCTTATGGTTTTTCTCCCTCAGGCAACTTCAAAGCCTTCATGCAGAAGGAAATCTTTGAGCAGCCCGAGTCCGTCTTCAACACCATGAGAGGCCGGATCTGTTTTGACACCAAAACAGGTAGAGGCTGGACCTGGTCACTAACCAGCTGTTAAACAGCACTCACACTGCACGTTCTCTGGGGCTCAGAATGCCCCGGTGAGCTACAGCAGCTCATACAACGAGGTGCTATTTTAAACACTGGTTGTTACTCGTATCCCTTTATAAAGCACTAATGAAATACTTGGAAATTCATGTTATTGGAGTCTCTAAAAAGACTTAATATTACAAGAAAGGTTTTCATTTTTTTTAGTGTAAAAAATCTAAATCATTAGCGTTACAATATATGGCCTGTGTAGGGTAAAAACATCCCTGTATAAATATAAAAAATATAAGAAAAGCACATATAAACTTAAAGAACCATTTCTTTAGGATGGGAGAAATCCATGTGGATCTAGGACCTCATCAATTGTGGACATTGGGGCCATTGTGGACATCCAGCACTATAACTAAATATAGTTCTTAACCCGATAAATGGTTAAAGCTTGGAAATATTTCCATTTCAGACAGGCGTGATAGATAGATAGAGGGTTCTTAATAATCCGTGTGCTTGTGTGTGCAGTGGTGCTCGGTGGATTAAAGGATCATCTGAAGGAGATCAAGAGATGCCGTCGTCTCGTTATAATCGGTTGCGGCACCAGCTTTCACGCAGGAATCGCAGTAAGTTCCATTCAGCAGTCTAGGAAGATATTTTTGCGTGTGTGTTTGCACATGGAATAAAATGCTGTAGTGGATTGATCGAACTCATATCGATGGGCTTCTGTGTGTGCTCAGACACGGCAGATCCTGGAGGAGCTTACTGAGCTCCCCGTCATGGTGGAGCTGGCCAGCGACTTCCTGGACCGCACCACTCCGGTCTACAGAGATGATGTTTGCTTTTTCATCAGTCAATCAGGTACAGCACTCCACCCTGCCCTGGTCGTAGCAAATCTGCTTCCTTATCCAATTTCCTTAAAGGAACAGTTCGGTAAACCAGTCCTAAAATCGAATTCACGCAGAATGCTCTAACGGCGTCGGACGTTTTCTTTAGTAGATTTGCAGACCAAGTCGTGGACACAAACACCTTATTTACATATTATTCCTCCTCGGACTTTGTATGTAATTAGCATTATTTTTTTTTTTCGAAGTAATTGGACACCTAAATACGACCCTAAATGCCAAATCTGTTGTGATTTTAAATCCACTGATTTAAGACTCGACTCGGAAAGTAGGACGTCTCAGCTCATGTCATTTTTTTTTTTATCCTTAAGTATTCGAGGTACAAAGTGGGGAGAAACATGGCCTTGTCACAAATGCACGCGTTTTCTTAGCTACTAATCTCGACTAATCATGGGTCTTATCATGATAAATCAGACAACTAATATGTCTGTGTCGCTTGATCTAAAGTAAATACTACCACAAACTCATTAAAGTAGTGCAGTTTAGTCTCCTCATTTCGTTTACTGTGTGAACCCCAGTGAGGATCAACGTTGAGGATACCTTTCTGACTTTCCTAGTAGCTGACGGAGCTTTTTCTTTGGTTTCTCCTAGTCAGAAATCTTGAGTTATTATCTTTCATGGAATAAATGTTTTCATGGAATTGTTTTTTGGCAAGTTTAGACATTGTTTATAAGTTATGTAGTCTTGTCGTGCAAAGGCAAATGCAAAAACACCAACACCAGACATTTGGGGCAAGCGTCGGTAACGTCTATGGTAATGTTACTAGGTGGAGGATAGTCACAGCTACGTATACTGACAGTAGTGAAATCAGTTGATGTGTGTATTTGTAACTAGGTGAGACAGCTGACACTTTGATGGCTCTGCGCTACTGTAAGCAGAAAGGGGCTCTCACCGTGGGCATCACCAACACGGTGGGCAGCTCCATTTCCCGAGAGACCGACTGCGGAGTCCATATCAACGCCGGGCCTGAGATTGGCGTAGCCAGCACCAAGGTACAATAAAACATCATTCACAGGTCGGATCCTTCTGCTTCTTGGTGAATCTTTGTCTCTCAGTATGAGTAACGAGTCCGTCTTGTGCTCCCGTACAGGCCTACACTAGTCAGTTTGTTTCTCTGGTCATGTTCGGTCTGATGATGAGTGAGGACAGGCTCTCGCTGCAAGGGAGGAGACAGGAGATCATCGATGCCCTTCACCGTCTGCCAGGTAAATACAAATATGCAAGGAGTAAAAAATGCATTGTTAAGTAGGAAATTTAACTCGCCCAATTTATCCCAAATGGAATCGATCAAATAAGACAAGAACTGTGATTTTTTTATTTTTACTGGAGCCAGAAGACAAATTTTGTGCATGTAAGGGACGTACATGCTTATATACAGCATTGTGTATTATGGAACATATATATATATATATATATATATATATATATATATATATATATACATGTATAATAGTTAGGTTTCTTATACTTTATGACACACTATTATGTATTATCACTAATATCTATTATCTATATTATCATATTTTTAGAACAGTTGCTAAAAGGAAAGGTTATATGGCACCTGGTTTGAGACTAAAGGAAAAAGTTGTGTTACTGAAAGATTTATACATTCATGCAGACGAGCGGTTATTTATGAAGCTTGTGGGCGTGACCGAGAGGTTGGGTTTAGTGGTTTAGGATACGCCCACTTAATATAATATTAATACACAAGTATAAATCCAAATCCAGATACAGAAAGAGATCAGACTATTTGGGGCACTAAATAGATACCGATCATGTTGCACCCCTAATGTGAGGTCATTCGGATTAAGTTCTAGTCCCAGATAAATTTTTGTATACTCATGATTTAATATTCTTCTTCTGCGGGTTTTTTTTTTTTAAACTCAAATGATATTACTGAGATTAATTATTTCTGTTGAGGTTAGATCATGATGATTTGGCATGCCGTTTCTTTAACTTGTTGGCGTCATTCAATTTTCTTTTCACTATATCCGTGCAGAGATGATCAAAGAAGTTTTGGCTCTTGATGATCAGATCAAGAGCATAGCTGATGAGCTGTACCAGCAGAAGTCTCTGTTGGTTATGGGTCGTGGCTACAACTACGCCACCTGCCTGGAGGGGGCACTGGTGAGTACGATATGTTTAGCGGATGAATGGCACTTCACTCATGAGATAAAAATGTAAGGTTTAAATTTGTAGCTTTTAAGTAGTCCAGGTCACTCAGAGAGACATTCAGAAATCATTTTTAATAAGCTAAAACAAGCAAGTATACAAGGTAATACACTGGAACCTTGGATTGCGAGCATAACTCGTTCTGGAAACGGGCTTGTAATCCAAAGCGCTCATATATCAAAGCGGGTTTCCCCATAAGAAATAATGGAAACTCAGATAATTCGTTTCACAACCTACAAATATTTATATA
>JAQMCW010000011.1:3162396-3177046 GCA_030068335.1 Chrysichthys cranchii
CCCCCCCCCCCCCCCCCCCCCCCCCCCCCCCCCCCCCCCCCCCCCCCCCCCGCCCCTTTCCGGATAAGATTGGGCATGCCTGGCCTAGGTCATGACGAGTCACTAAAGGGATGTTTCAGCACCTCATGTGGAGTGGACAGCGACCTCTCTGCCCTGCAGTATGAGCCAGAGTCTGAATTAATTTATGAGGCTTGATTGAATTTCTCCATCAAGATGATTCAGTGTAGCTGTCGGGTTAAGTGTACTTTTCTGAAAATCCTATTCTAGATTTAGTGTCTACCTTTGTTGTTATGAAAACCTAATCTCTTCTGGGAAAGTTTGCACTCGATTTTGGAGCATGGCTATGAGGATTTGTGCTCATTCAGGCACAAGAGCATTCCATGCATTAAATTCCATCACACTCACACGTCTATCTACTCTTCCTATAATTTCCCAACCCATTTTAAGAAACCTTCCTCTCCCTCATGATCAATACCTGTAGACGTATCTCTTTCCTGTGTTCATTACAGTATATTGAGAAAATGCTTTTGCCAGAAATGTGAAATATTCTGAAGGTAAAATATAAATGATAACTTCCACAATGCCATGCGTTGAAATAAACTGAGCTGAGATAAAAGGCTAATATCTTACCTCGGATCCTATAATGGTTCTCTGTGTTTCTTTTTTTCCCTCATTCTCATTCAGGGTCCTCTGGGTGTGGATGGTAAGCCTGTAAGTACTCCAATCCGTCACCATATAACAGCAGACAGTAGTATGTGCAAGACATTTGGTAGTCTTTTGTCTCACTCTTGTCTCATAGTGATATATCTGTGATATATATGTTAAAATAGTCAGATGGTCTGAGTATTCAGTATACATATTTAAGCTAGTTGAATTAATGCATGTGATCTAAGGGTTTGTTTCATTCTTTTTTTGTTCTTGTTGTTTTCTTTTGTTTACAGGGTCATCCTGGTCCTAAAGGCAGTCAGGTATGTTCTCACCTTCCTGTCAGGCTTTTTAAGTGACAGCTTTAAGAAGAATTAGCTACTGACAACCACAAACAGAAGTCGGAAATTTCAGCCACGACACAATAGTGTCATTCTATCGTCGAGAGATCGCGAGCTTGAATCCCTCTGATGCTACAGCCGTCTGTGGCCGGGAGCCAAGGAAGCAAAAATGGCTGTGTATCGTAAAATGTACTGTTATCACATGTTAGAACGGCATCAGAGTGTATTTGTAACAGATTTTCCAACGGGGGCGCATACGAACACAAAAAAAGTGCATTAGGAAGTGGCAGAACATGAAACGTCTTGCATGTCTGAGAAACATAAACACAATCCATCTGTCTGTAAGCAAAATGGAAGAGTTGAGTCCCCATTCCCACTGCATTTCAAGCTGAATTAGTACACACTCCATCACACACCCCGGTCAAGCAGATACTGTACCCCAGAGGTTAAAGTGTGTGTATGCACACAAATGAGCACACTTTTCACATTTCACACAGCTTAGCCTATATAGTACACTCTCATAATAAACTCTCATTTCAGACCACATTCTTTTGCAAGGCCTGAAGAACAACAGTGGACACATGTCCATAACCTGTTGAATTCTATTACGATAAGAAACTTTTATCTGTTATTTGAAATCTGTTTTTTCTTCTGCCAGGGCATACCAGGGCCAAAAGGAGAAAAGGTATGAACAGTACAGCTTCTGAATGCGTCGAGTGTGATATCAATGAAGGCTTTAGCCTAATGTAAACCAGCCTTGAGATATGGCAGCGCTTTCCTTAGAAGAGCTTCAGGCCATTTTGCAAAACAGTTTACACATCACTGCACAGTACTTATGTCAGATATAGTTGCACCTATGTAAGATCTAACTGTTGTGTTTGCAGGGTGATCAGGGAGACATGGGGCCCAGGGTGAGTAACAAACATCAAATGCTAAAATGATGCCCTACAGCACCACTTACACACACACACACACACAAACCAATCAGCAAGCCTGTTTTATGTCTCCTGTAAAGCTTTTACGTGACAATGTCCTTATGAATTGTGATTTCACACCGACTTAGCATTAGAGTTCATGTACAGTCCATCCAACACGTTTTTTTTTTTTTTTTTTTGTCGAAATTAAGTGTTAGGTAAACAAAAAGACCAGTTCATACCCCCTAGCCAGTTCTGCCCTATCATACAACATCTAGCAAATCGAAGAGGATAAAGGCTAACACATGCTCCTTCTGAGACATGTGAAGCTTGTAGATGCATACACTGCCCATGCTGCCTTACAGGGCACCATAACACACCTTGAGGAAAGTGCTACCTACCCTCCTCTGCATGCATGAGCTCACAGACACTCTGGATTGGTTAGTGTTACACTGACTGACAGGGGAGAGAGTGTGCTATTTCTCCTACCCAGGCAGCAAAGTCAGTTTTGCTCCCCAGATGGAAGTCTCCTGATGATAAGGAGAGCATCTATGCTAAAATTCTTAACAGGAAATTGAAAATGTACTGGCTCGTCCATTCATGCTATAAAATGAATGGCTTGTCCAGGCAGGTAGCTTAGGCTACTCACACAGTGTTTTTTTTTACTGTTGCTTCCTGTAAAGCTGGGTTCTTCTACATTAGACTCATGCTATGAGGTCAGCTATGGTATGGCAGAAATTGAGCAGTTCCTCTTATTCAGGATTTTTGGCTTTGGCAGCCATAGATTCTGCGAAACAAGCATCATTGTCTTGTACCTGATATCCAATTACTGCTTCCTTTCACAGTCTGCATCTTGAATCCTACCACTTTATATGACAGTTATAATAATAGGTCAAAGATGTGTATACACAACGTTTATATATATTTTCCAGACCCATCATGTTAGACTAACTGACCAAAGTTTGCTATTTTTCACCTGCTATGCCAGCTTGTCCTATTAAAAACAGGTGGCTTGTCTGGAGTCTTGAAGGAATTGTAAATGCTTTGTGTGGTCTGCATTATTACGGTTTGTGCTGTTTAGAACGCAAGCCAAAACACCGCTACCCACTCAACATCCGAAGACAGTGCAATCCTACGGGTTGTAGTGCGCTGTAATTTGATTATAATATTGTGTTAACGCTGCGTTCTGTCATATATTAATATCTGTGTAAGACGTTAAGATCTGTGACCTATGGAATCCATTAATGCTCCTGGGAGAGGGTCACGTTTAAACCTGGAAGCAGATCCAAGCTGTTTCCATCCAGATGGTAGGACTCAGCTTGTACTCGAGGTGGGATGGGGACGACCTATGACCTCTGCCTTTTTCCCATCAGTCATGAGAAGTTCCTCAACAGCTCGGTCCTGGTATAGTTTATATAGATACTGACGGAAGACAAACAAACTTGTAAGAGTTTGCAAACTCTTGTTTTCTCTCCCAACATTCCCTTTTTAGATTCCCAGTGGTCGGTATTATTTCATTATAGGTATTGTAATCTAAAGTGGTGCAGCAATAAAGGCCATTGTTATTTTGGGAACAAAGGGTAAACTTCTCCTGGGAAAATGCTGCCTTTTTTTGGACCCCTTACCATCCGTGCTAACCACAACACTAAATAGAAACCTTGTGCTCCAAGGAAAGGTAATCATATCCAGAAGTGCATGGTATCCGAAACAACAGTATAATCAGGATGTCTCTAAGTCTGTACTTGTAATTTGTTGGCTGGGAACTAAGTCAGAGTGAATTACCTCAACACAAAGAGACGTAAAGATCATTGCTGCTCAATGCAAACATTGAGTCATCCAGTTCTCATGTGTGTTTTAACAATGTCGACGTTGACTTCCCTCATGCTATCCATTATCCTAAATCTGTCTCTTTCTGTGTCCCCTATTTCTCTATCACTTTACTCCCGTACTTTTCTTCTGTTCTCCCAGGGCCCTCCAGCACACGCTGCCTCTGCTGGCCTGCTCAGTAATCAGATTCTTACAGTCAAGGTTTGTTCCTCCATTGGCCGCTGTCCATCTTCATTTATGGCCCTCACTTTGGTCATCTTAATATTGTTCCTAGCATTGTTTCTAAATATCTGACGCCCTTGCTTTTTATCACTCCTCTGTTAGTTTGCATGTGAATGGAAAGCTGAACCACAGAAACCATGCTGCTTTTCTCTTAAGATCTTGCACCTAATTTGCTTCATGCTAAAATATTCGTCTCATATCGGGTCACTGTTTCTCTCCTGCTCTTTATTTTCTCACACTGTTGCTTTGATTCATGTCTTTCTCTGCACCCTGGCTGACAGATGGTCTTTCTACACTAAGCTCATGGCTTCCTCACAGCTCAGAGCTGACCACCAAAACGTTCTGAAGGTAGAGCAAAAACATCACGCACGTTTCAGCTCCTTCGCTCCAACTCTCATCGCTCTCATCATCATTTCTCTTCCTCACTTTGTTCTCCTCAGCTTCCTCTTATACTTTTACTGACAAATGGCATGTGTGTCCTTGGCCTTGACCCCACAATTAACTCCTATAGAAGTCTAGACTGCTAACAGGAATGCCTGTTTTGAATTAGAGAGTGCAAAACCGAGAGAGAGCTATATACATCTTGGCACGGTTAAATGCTTTGTTTATGGACATTACAAGGGAAAAACATGCCACTCAAACCACACCTAATGAAATGAACCGAAATAGTGTTTTCTGATTTTGACAACATAATATGCTGAAATTGGACTATTTTATATAAAACCACAGCCTTGAATTCCCACTCTTTAGATGAGAGTGCCGTTCGCCAGAAGCCTCTGTTTCTTAGTGAGGCTTTGGAAAACTGGGCCAACTCATCGCGCCACGTGCCTTTAAAACCAGCCAATTTTTAGGGCCCGGCCATGGCTGCCAAATGTCTCTGCTTTATTATGCATTGTATTTTGAAACGAATATGAAACATGAGTTGCTTGTGGGTGGCAATAATCAGCCAAGTAACATCCATGCATGAAAGTGAAACAAAAGGATATTATAGAGCAATTTTGAGGGGTGTTATACTTTCCATCATTTCTCTGTTTCTCATTCTATCTGTGTATAGGGCGATCAGGGTCAGGCTGGGCCTCCAGGTCCCCCAGGGCCTCCTGGATCACCTGGCCCCAGGGGGCCCCCAGGAAACATGGGTGGAGACGGACCCCAGGGCCACCCAGGAGAGCCGGTAAGAGAGTGAACATGGCACACCCCACATCCGTACACTCAGTTCATTTTTGTCTCCTGTGATGAGCTCATGCTTCATATGAGCCTACATGACTCAGACACATCTGGTGGAATACCTCTTTGCTTACCAGGTGTTGCTGTTCACATGGTGCCACAATATACAACAGTTAACCCAATGTTCACGCTTGAGCTAGATTTATTTTTTTTAATCAGAGACACACTGAGACAGCGTGCAGACAATGTGGATCAGTTGCTTTCCTCAGAATAAATCTAGAGTCTAACACACTGACTGTATAGAAAAGTGGTTACTTTTCTTTTGTGTCCCATAGACACATAAAACTACTTAGACATTTATTAGAGATGACAGAAATGAATCAATCCACACCATCCTCAACTATTTAATACCGACATAAGTAGTCGCAGCCTCAGACACGCCACACATGGGACGCAGATTCTCTAATAGTTTTTGTACTCTTTTCTGGCCAGAAGTTTCAGAATCTTTGATTAGCTCAAAAGACTTCTATGTACAGTGGACCCTCGGCTCACAAACTTAATTCGTTCCGAGACTCTGTTTGCGACCCAATTTGTTCATGACCCCAATTAACTTTTCCCAATGAAATGAATGTAAATACAACGATTGTGTTTCAGCCCTCAAAAGCATGTTTTTAAAGTGTATTATGAATTTATGTGTGGCAGTAAAACATAGAATAAAATTAAAATAACCTTAATTATAGAAAAAATTAAACTAAATGAAATAAACAGATGATTTTAATGCGCGTTACCCTTGCAGTGGATATGTAGTTGCTGGCGTAGGTGGACGGTGGCGGAGGGATATAGTGGCGGTTCTCATGTTTTGCGATTATTTCTTTCTTTATTTCAACTGTTATACGCTTAGGCTTCTTACTCTCACTACCATTTCCACTTTCTTGGGATTGATAATGAAGCTTATAGAGCAAAAATGCAGAGAAACACAACGAAACAATGCACTGAACACGTTTACACCACGAGTGTTTGACTGGAACTGAACGTTTGTACCTTGAAGCATGGGTTGGCTGCCTGTATGTTATTCGAGGATTTGTTCGTTGGTCGGTACAAAATCTGTCCAGGAATTTGGTTTATACGTCGATTAGTTCACCATCCAATGCGTTCGCGAGGCGACGGTCCACTGTATATGCATATTTTGTGCTGGTTTACAGCGAATCCAGTGTCCAGTGAATGTTACAAATCTAGCATCAAGCATCCAGAGATTGTGGTGCTACTTATCTACCCCAGTTTAAATTTTTTCATCATCTTAACACAATCAGAGAGACAAATGTCACCATTTTCCATCTCCAACTCCCCTTCCTTCTCTGCTGCTCATTCTCTCTGACTATTTATTTCACCATAACATGAGCATATGTTCTGGGTTCATGTGCTCACATGGCATTTCCTGTTGTTGTTGTTGTTGTCGTCATGCAAATTCTAAATGGGTTTATCCTTGGATGAATAAAAGTACCTCATTAACAGCTTAAGGCCTGATGCCAAGGATTTGTCCTTTTCACCAAGTGCAAGACATCCAAAAGACATTGACCTTAACAACAGATCGTGTTATGTCTGCTAAATTGAAGAAATTTTGTGCTTGTTTTTGCTTAGGTCTATTATAAACAGACGAGAGGATAACTGCCTCCACATTACGTCTTGAGTTTTGTCTAACCTATATACATATGGATGTTTCCGTAACGACAGGCACACGCTCAAGTGCTCTACATAAATACTTCCATGCTCACAACATTGGATTTATTGCTGTTATTTCATCATAACCAGTACCAGCACTTTAGCAAAAACAACCTGTGCTTCACAATGCTCAGTTTTCCCCCAACATGTTTTCATAACCTTCATTCACATCCACCAGACTGTGAGATCAGTGAGGCTGGCTTTGTTTCAGGAGAGATTAATTATTCTTGTAAAAAGATCTGCTATATGCATGACATATTTACTACAGCAGGCTTTCATCTTTTGAACATTACTTGTATCAACTGCGGGATTTGATTGTTTTCTTCTTTTCTTTTAAATAAGGTTGTGCATTTCAGGATTAATTCTTTTGTTTACACATTTCTCTTTTATGTACAAGTTCCCTATAATAGCTTGAATGACTCTAAACTATTTACAGGCAGAACAAGGGGCTTTCTCAGCACACAGCTCAAAACAGACCAAAAAGGTCTTTTTTCCCCCTTTGAGCTGTGGTCTCAACCTGTGGTCATGAGTTGCGTAAGACATAAAGTGTCCATGCTGCTTCAGTTTAGGGGTGCGGTATTCTTTTGTGGACTTGTTAAAGAGAGACATCTTGTGGGTAATCTTTATAATCACACCTTCAGACTTTTTAATAAACTGCTTCACTGATATCTGATCTCCTTTCTAACAGGGTCTTCCTGGCAAGGATGGGATTGAGGTTGGTATTTCAGGTTTCATTTGGTGTGCATCAAAAATACAGCATCAAATACAGGTAGTCCTCAAATTACGATGGAGATGCGTTCAGCCACACCCACTGTAAGTCAAAAATATCGTAAGTCGAACAACTGTGTTGGACCAGTTAGCCTACCTTAGGTATCTCAGCCTAGCTTAGCGTAGCTTATGTAACCAGGTTGAAATTATATGTTTATAATTTATTGTTTTTCCTGTTTGGGAAACTTCACCAACATCTCAAATGTTCTTTTATTTGATTAGTTAAAATTTTTGTGTTCAGACCACAAGAAGTTAAGAAAAAAAGTGCAATTTGGAAGTGTGTGTATTCTGGATACTGTCGCTTTCAGACTGCTGTCTTTATCCCCTTGTATACATCCTGATTGAGGCAGACGGGAGTGTTTAATGCTGCTCGTGATGAAAATGAATTGTAAAGTTTTAACATGGTAAAATGAGTGATTATGTAGTCCTGTTGTGACATCCCGCTACACAAATACTGAGCTCTGTCTACAGACAGCCACCGCTGAAGCTGTTCCGTTAACAATCACAAAAAAACCTGAGGTAACGCACTGTATAGTACACCGATACACAAGGTAACTCTGAGTTATGGGAGAGAGTGTGGTATTTCTGGGTGTCATCTGAGTGTCTGTGTACGATATACGCTGTTACGCTGGCCTGCCAGTGATGTCTGCCTGCGAATTTTAAATATTTTCTAAATATTTTACAATTTTTAGCGGATCACAATTGTCATCGTAACTTCGAAAAATCGTAAGTCGGGCCGTCGTAACTCGGGGAGCACCTGTATATAGCAGCTAATCACTTTTCTTTTCAAATTTATTCAATTGTTTCAATAAAATTAAACTGTTTTTGTGCTTCTGTCTTTAAAAGGGTCCAAGAGGGCCACCTGGTGTAAAGGTAAGTCCTTCATTAAATAATGTTTCAATGATTCCCTTGGTTCTGTTTAAGTGCCATAGTTAAGCTTGGCTCTGTTGTTAAATCCAATTTCTCTCACACAGGGTGATGTTGGAGAGCCTGGAATGACCGGACTTCAGGGTCCACCCGGGCTAAAGGTATGTCAAACCTTCTTATAAATGTAAGACTGCAATATTCACCAAAGCCAGTAATAAATGTAGGTTTAACGTTTGCATCCGCATCACTTTCACAATTTTTGCCTTTCTGTCTTTACCTCATTGTTATTCTGCAGGGAGAACAAGGTGAGCCAGGTGATGAAGGGAAGACAGGCATGGATGGACCACCAGGCATAAAGGTACCGCTCATGTAAAGTATCACTGAGGTGTATATACATAGAACGTATAAAGAGAGTCAGATAACCTTCACTGCATGAAGCACATCAGTATTAAATAACAAACTCCGGTGCACACCTGCCTTTACAGGGAGAGAAAGGAGACTCTGGTGCTCCAGGACTCCAGGTAAAAGGGGTGTACCCCCAATCTATGAACCTAATGAATTCATTTCACGGCTAATTAGCATTAATATGCGGTATATTTATTTCACCTTCCTTATCCTGCTTGCGATGCTGGGGAGAAGGGTACTCCAGGAGTCTCTGAGAGCATTGACCTGTCTGAAAGATTACAAATTTTGCAGGTGGGGACCTCCCAGGCCATTATGAAACCAATAGCCAGTTAATTTGTAGCAGTGTTACATAAAAATTATATTTCCAGACTTAATTTGTATTTTGTGTTTCCCTACAGGGCCCACCTGGTCTGCCAGGGCCTCCTGGAGAGAAAGGAGTGAAGGTGAGAATATTCCTCCTACTCTTTATGATTCCCAGAGTTTTCGCAGTTTTCATATTCTGCAGTAGGAAGCACTCCATAGGCAGAATAGGACCTACACTTAGATCACCAGTGGGCAAGGGGCAATATAAGCACATCATGAACTGGTATATACTAGCTGCCAAGAGAAAAGACATGGTCTAAATTGTAGCATTGGCTAAATGCAATTCAATTGCCCCAGCCGATCCCAAAATTGTTTCCAAATTAACTCACACCAGAGAGAAGTGGAATTATTTGTTGATTTAATCATAACCAGGACTTAACTTCATGCAGCCACTGATCTGCCAACAGCTTCAAATCATCAACATGGATGTCATTAAGCACAAAGTAATGCTGGGGAAGCAGTGCAAGTATTAAATTATATAAATATGGAATAGCTTAGCATTCATTTCAAAATGAAGTTGAAATATGATTCTATTTTTGCCTCTTTAACCCTGGAAAACCCAGACCACCTTATAATAGGAAAAATATCTCCATTGGCTAAAATGACGATACAGACTCGGTGAACACAAAAACAGGTGGGTTTTTAATTAACCCTTTCCTGCTACATATTATGAAATGGTCCTTATGAGACCTCCTGAGATGTCCACTAATGTCCACCAACCAATGAGTGGGTTGAATATAAGAGGAAATTAAAGTTAGGGTGACCTAGGGTGAAATATGACCCAAGGGGTCCTATAGGGACAGCTATCCTTAATGGCATGATTGCACCAAGAGTAGTGCTTATTTCTAACTTTGCGTGCAGTGTACAATTACTGTATTAATATACCATTAATTCAGATAGTGGTATACTGTACTGCCATAGTGATCCCTTCATATCCTAGTTCACCCCATCAAAATGACCCAGAAGCAATGCATATGTTTTAGTCACCTTTACTACCCTTAAGACCTTTTTCATTTATATAGTCACCAAAATTTAATATGTTAACAGGGAGATATGGGCTCTCCTGGGATTCCTGGAACTGAAGGCGGACAGGTAGAGTAATTCGTAAGATATGTGGGTTTTTTTTCGTATATTATCCACAACATGTGTTAAATCGTCGAGACACTTTGTAAGTGTATATATGTCTTGGCATGATAATGCACCACTCTTCTCACAGGGTTCAAAAGGAGAACGGGGGGACAGAGGAGAACCTGGAGCATCAGGAGAAAAGGGAGAGAGGGGAGAGATGGGTCAGCCTGGGCCAGAGGTGAGTGTGATCCAAAGCATATGATAGAAAGTGACAGACTATACACTATAAGCAGTCTTCTCTTGTTAAGAAAAAAATGTTTTATATAGAAGAGAAGAGTAGTGATTAAAATGTGCATGTTTATTTCAGGGAGCTAGTGGGCCGAAAGGGGAGAAGGGGGACACTGGAATTGAGGACAATCTGGTGCGTGGAATTCAGTAATATACATTCTGTGAAGGTGCACTCATTGTTTTTAATGCTACGTTGTTTTTCATAAAACAAGAAAACCTGCACGTGCCTCCATCAATTCCCTTCAAGACAAATGCAAAATATTATGTGGGCTGTTTTTTTCTGTTTTTTTCCCACCTTTTTTGATAATTGCCGTTCTTTTGTTTCCTTGTAATGTCGAAAATGTTAATTCAGGCTCAGATTATCGCATTGCCAGGGCCTCCAGGACCACCTGGTCCTCAAGGACTCATGGTAAATAAAAAGATATGAGAGCCATACAACCACTGTTTAGCAACACTCAGGGTATAAAACTAGTTTAACTGCAATTCTATCTCATTTATTTTCAGGGACATCATGGAATACCTGGCCAAAAGGTACAATTATAATAGCAGTCTGAACTGAGCATGAGCAAAATCATTTAAAAGGACCATTTTCTGTTTGTTTTGGATGGAGAGATGTAACTGGGTGCATGTATTTTAACTCAGGGAGAGCCAGGTGACGTAGTAAAAGGAGAGAAGGGGGATGCCGGAGAGAAAGGTCCACAAGGGCCTCGGGTAAGCCATGTGTCTCACTTCACAGTGCTTATAGATGCTGAATAACTGTCCAGGAGAAGACAATGCATAAGAAGATCTTCACATGAAGCTCTAGTGTGCAGTGAACTAGTCTGACATTATTCTCCTCCATTATGTTCAGGGTCTTCAAGGTATTCCTGGCTCTAATGGATTGGTGGGACTTCCAGGTGCAAAAGGTGAAAAGGTGAGTGGGCACCAAAAACCGTCATTGACTTGAATATATTTTGGGTATTAGATTCAGGGAACACTGTTCTTACTGTTTTAAATATGGATATCATTTTGTTCCAACAGGGAAAACAAGGAGAGCCCGGATTAGACGTGAGTAAACTTTAGACACAATTATTGTACATAATATTGTATAGCTATTATTACATAGCATTAAATAAAAGCTTACTGACCTTATGTCTCCTCACACAGGGTTTTCCAGGCCTCCGAGGAGAGAAGGGTGATAAAGGCGGACGGGGAGAGAAGGTCCAAACGAGAGACACTCTCTTTGCATATTTTTGTGCATCATGACATTGTGTGTGTTGGCTTAATCGTTTGGATCATTATATAATGCTGTCTTCTATTTCTTTCAGGGTGAAAGAGGCTCCTTGGGGAAAAGAGGTCTAAAAGGAGAGAAAGGAGAGCAGGGACCTCCAGGGCTGGATCAGCCTTGTCCTGTGGTACGTCATGCATCTTCTCCTTAATTGCAATATGTACAGAATAAAACACAATAGGGCATGCTATTATAAGAAAAATGATAGTTTGCTTGTATTTTTTTAAAATCTGATTATTATTAGCCTTAAATTATGTAGATTGTCTGCAATACAAATGCCTGTGAAAGATGTATTAATATAAAATCAACCCCTTCTATGGGGTTGCTGAGAATTCAGCAATGCTGTGGTATAACGTCTTATAGTCAGGGGCTGGTTATAGATTGTGAAACAACAGAACAGCTGTAACATGGATGGGTTTCACTGACACGACCCCAGCATGGGTAGGGAACATCGTGGGGAAGCCGAGTGCTCTACAGATGTCCCTTGACCCTTGGTACAGTATTTCTGATGGGTGGTTTGTGTTTGTGTTTGGGTCCACCTTCACTAATCATGGTTTACTGGGTCACCCTGCACATAATCATTGTGTTTTCTTCATGCAACAAGACTTGAATTTAATTCTGGGTATACTGTACCACATTGGCATTTTGATTTTGAAACATACTCATACTCCTCCATCCTGAAATTTGTATTTAATATTAAACATGTCAGCTCCAAGAATTACCCCATATGCATGCTAACCCAATATAAAATCATCCCAGTGAGGTCTTCTGTTTGTGTAGCTTGACTGCATGTCTCTAAAATAGGCTCTGGTGTCATTGGCACATTGTCATTTTGTCATTTTGGTTTTGGAGTGATTAAAAGCAAACGTTTCTCATGTAGTGTGTTCCTTCTAAATGAATTAACATAAACCACTGGTGACACGAGTGGTGCGTTATAATAAGTGCCCTGCTGCCCTACTTTTTACACATAGGTGGTGGAGGCATTATGTTATGTTTCTGTCTGTAAGTCTTGAGATTTGTGCTAGGCTATGGTTTTGTAGGATTTGTATGGAATTATCATTGGATAAAGTTCAAGGTCAATATGTCAGGCATACGAATAAGTAACAAAAGGACTAGACTTTCTAAACAGTATTTCTGAATGTAACTACTTGCACTTTTCTTATTTCTGCGCTTAGGACCGGGATGGACTGCCAATACCAGGATGCTGGCATAAGGTTCGTACTGTACATTATGACCTGGATTTTTATTTTTAAAAGTGACATTTTGTTTCAGAATTCTGCATTAAATTTTGCCCTCTTGCTCTTTTGCAGTGATGACAAACCGGGAGGTTTGGAGTCTGTACATATTGATATATATATTTGAAACTAACATTTTTTTACTCCCCCCCTTTAATTTTGTATGTTCTATTTAATATGCTTAGATTTGATTCATAAAATTGACTTTAAACTCCATGTGGACTTTCTATATTGCTGCCTTTAAAAAAAACAACAACAAAAAAAAACGTCTCTAATTTGAAGGACTGAAGCAAAGAAAGTTGATTTGAGATCAGCTGTGGATTGCACATGGACTTGTGGAATGAGCGCGAACTCTGATGTTGGTCTTGACTACAAAAACACCACCAGCATTTGCATAACAACACAAGCATTGTCCATTGTTTCACTTTCCTTGAGAAGATAAGGTGAGAAATGCATGGTGCACAATTGTGAAATCTGTACTACCCTGAGGGAACCAACGCTATCCTAGCTCATGGGGCTGACTCTGAACGTATAACTACATGGGATATTGCATGGATGACCCCACAGGAAGAACTGCTCATGTCAGAAAAAAAAACAATCCGTTTTGTTTTTTAACATCTGAATAAAATCCGGAAAATAAACCATGATTAAAATCAAGGTTTGCACTACAAGAGGACACGAAGCGAACGAGATATTCAGCTCAAAAGAATTTCAACTTTTCAGTTCCTGATTTTAAGGAACTGCTTGACTTTTCCGGTACTCTTTTTGATTCCATGTAAATAATATGTATAGTTATTATCCTCCCTGTCTTTTAGTGTTCAGTGTTTTATTAATAAGCTTGTCCTACTGATATGCGACGTGATATGTTTTGGGTATCCTCTCACAACTGTCCTATAATCCACATGTACATTTTGTCTTGCAGTAGCCTTTCTTGTGTTAATAGCATGCTGTGCTCGATTGTAAGATTTTACAGCAGTGTTTTGTATCGATTCTGATGTATGGTCTATAATGATGATTGGATGTATTTTTCAGCTCGGCAGATGTGTTTTTGGTTGTGTAGTTTGGTTGCAAGAGCCCAAAAGGCTCCAATATTAAAACTTTAATAATATAATTTCATTAAATTTCAGAATTTTATGATGGAATTGTTTTGTATGCATTTTAACAGCAAAAGTGATATCGTCTACTTGTATTTTGAGTGATCTTTTGGTACAGTTAACATAAGAACACATCCAACAAAAGAAATTGTTAATAATGAATTTATGAATCTTACATTTTATTAAACTAAGTTTTTTTTTTAGTTTTTTTTTACCTTTGATCACAGACTGTATTTTTTTGCAAGTGTTGTGGCTTTGGAAACCATGCATTTTTTTGTAACTTGTAAAATAACATCATTTACATTAGTCCTGTTCTAGAATTATCCAGAATCAAGGATTAGTCTATAAAGCTATGTCTGCTATTAGCACTGTGCTGTGTTAGCCCAGTATATATACAGTACAGGCCAGAAGTTTGGACACACTTTCTCATTCAATGTGTTTTCTTTATTTTCATGACCATTCA
>JAQMCW010000011.1:3189155-3203217 GCA_030068335.1 Chrysichthys cranchii
TATATATATAAAATACTGTCTATTAGAAATTATATCTGATTTATTTCTAATCAAATGTCCCACAACACCTACCAAACATCCCAGTTCTTGTATAATATTTAATCCTTGTAAATATTTTGATATAAAAACAGAAGTTGAGGAAAGTATGTGAGTTATTTAAAGCAGGTTACCATGTTGATAGTTTAATGATTAAGGATGAAATTATACGTCTAAAAGTTTCTCCTTGATCTCACTTAAAAACCCTTATGAGAATATGGGTTTATATTTTTATTAATGCTCATGTGTTTTATTGTAATATTTCACATACCATGACCTTTTAAAAAAAAAAAAGTCATCCTGATCGTTGTGTAAATTATTTATAAGTATCTTCCTTAGCTAATTTCCTTACATTTATTGTAAACACGTTAGTTGAATATCAATGCTTCTCATTCGGACTGGAACATTTTGTGCCGTGTGCTGCTAGCCCTCGGTTTGAACTGGCGTAAAAATTGCGCATGAAGACCGTAACGGATGACGCCGCACCAGCGCTGGCCAATTGGCGGGCCCCATCAATGCCCCGTTTCTTTTGTTTCTCCAATCGGAACGTGTTTTATTCAGCGAGACGCCATCCGGCAATATAAAACCTGCCACGAGTCGGCGATGTGAACGAGAGTCCATCTTGAACACTAGTCGCAGGCTCACGGAGCTGAAACAGTAAGCCGGCTGTTTATTTATTTTATTTTTAAATTTTTATTAACGATCACGCACCAGTTTGCTTTCCTCATGTTGCACAAACATACTTAAAAGAAAACCTGCTTTTGAAATAGACTTCCGGGTATTTCTTTCAAGCGTTGCCATAGCAAGCGTATAGGCCGCAAGTGTGTCATTTTCATCTTGAGCTAATTAGCATGTAGCCGCGTACGCTAGTTCCGTGCGCCATTGTATGTGTGTAAAGCCGGGCGGTGTACGCTACTTGTGCTTGTGAATTTATGACGAATTCCCGATGTGTTCGACGTATGAACAGGTTTACTTCCTTAGTCTGCCTAATTTAGTTGGAAATTTGTCTCTTTATGCGGTCACTCAGTCGCCATCAGCGGAGCTGTCGTTCCCAGTGTTAGCCGCCGCCGCTAATGTTATCATTGTACCTCAGGGGCGCGCGCGCGCTCCCTACGCTGACTAGTCTGTTTGTGTGTTTTTTAAATATTTTTTTTTTTATGTTTTTTATCTAAATTGCTTTTCAAAGGAGGTTTTGAAGCGTAAGTCGCCATGGCCGACGACAGTGAGCAGCAGTTCATGGAGACCTCGGAGAACGGAAACGCAGAGGAAGCGCTGAACGGAGCGGCGGGCGCGGACACGCAGCTCGGGGCGGGAGGAGACGCAGCTCAGGCCGAGTCTGAGAACGGAGCTGCGGAGGGAGGACAGATCGAAGCCAGCAAGGGAGAGGAGGACGCCGGGTGAGACGACGCGCTTGTGCCGCTGCTGTTCCTACTATAATTTATTGTCTTTTCTCCCCTTTTGTTCAGTAGCTCTTTGTTAGCGCCATGTGCCTGCCTGTGTATGGGGGATGGGCCTGGGCTGTTTGCTTTCTCTGGTACATAAACTGTGAGCATCTGATGCTGTGCAGCCTTAACCCTGCTCTGGTACCATGAAAAAAGTGTCACATTCTTGATCCCATGGCTGTTCCCACCATTTGTAAAACATATTTATTTTGTTCCTATCCAGTATCTGTATCAGTTGTTTTTTTTTTTTTTTGGGAATGCATAGTGGACAGAAATGCGACCCTCCTGTTGTTCTTTGGGACAATGGACGAATGTGAAATTGTTTATCGTTATTGTCGTGAAACTCTCCTCTTCCTCTGAATCCAAGGAGAGATTCATCCACCGTGCACCCTATGGGTTGATTCGACCCCCCCCAAGTGAAAATAAATCCAAATTTAAAAACTAAGCGGAAAGACTTTGAAACCATCGAACATGTCCCGTACTTAGGAAGGTCTCTTGGGAAAATACGTGGTGAGCAAGGTCGCTGATCGTGATGGGTTTCCAAAAATAAATAAATAACATGGTCCAAAGAGGGCTGGGGGTCACTTGGTATGGTACCAGACCAGGGTTAAATAAGCCCTGTGCAGTATGCCCAAATTTTAAGGGGAAAAGTAGCTAAAGCAAGCTCTACACATCCCGAGGTGACGTCAGGCTGATTTGCATATGCACTTTGTCCTCATCGATGGTGTATGAAATTACAACTGAGGCTGTTGATGAGGTTGAAGGAAGACCGAATGGAGAATAACATTGCTTCTTGTGAAAAGAAGTCCTCCTCGGTCAGGGCGCTCATTGTGATTGAGTGAACTTTTACAGGTTTTAAGGCATATTAAAATTTTTAGGCAGATTGCAGACCAAAAAGCAGTGAATGTAGGTAGCTGTGAGGTAAAAACTTCTGTCATTTATTCGCTTGCTTGTCATTATGGCTTGTGTACTTCAAAAATAAGGGTGAGATGAACGGTGGTGATCGGTGGGCCATGGATATCCATGTTTGTTCAGGCACAAGTGCAACGCAGGTGGGTGGAAGTTGTGTGAACCTGCTTTCTAAACTCATAACGGCGGCTGTGATCGTCATAGTAGATCAGGAGAGCACCGAAATCAGCAGACTGAGTCAGCGAGGCTGAGCTTGCAAAAGAACACTCTTTCTCCAGAGCAATAAAGGAGCTCACAAAGCAGTCAGCAACAAGGCTAGAAATGAGTCGAATGAGCCAACTCTTTTATTCCTGGCAAAGATACCTCCCCTTACATCATGTGTACGCCCCGATTGCTCGCCACTTTCTAACCATTCAAGGTATGTTTTTCTGAACCCCTGCGGCTCTAGATATATTGGTGGCGAGCCAGCAACAGATACCTAAAGTCCTGCCCATAGGCATGACCCTAATTTTAGCTCAACTTTCTTCCACCAATATTTCCAAACCATTTAAAGATGACTTTAAAAAAAATAATAATAATAAAAAGAAAAGGGAAACCCCTTTAAATCTTATAATAAACATGCATATCATCATACAATCAAATAGCATAGAGGTCATCTTTAGGATGCCTTACATCAGTGGTTCTTAAACTTTTTTGGGCACGACCCAAATTCAGGTCCGGTGGGTATGTCGTGACCCAACACCCCAGTATGCTTGGGCTAATATGTGAACCTGGATCTATATTTTATGTGAACAGCAAACAAGCTTATGTTTGTTTAAAAAAAAAAAAAAATGGTCAGGTGTGATTTTAAAATACCGTATAACAAGCACAGTTCAAAACGGTCACTGAAAAATTTGCTAGGATTGTCGCTTGCCCCTCTTTCTTTCTTTGATTGGTCACTAAAGTGGTCTCGAATGCCATCACATCCAGCGTCAAAGTCGCCATGTTGACAACACTGCAAGCAGGGTGCTTGGTGTTGGCAATTCTTAAGAGCAGTACAGCTAAAGTTGTGCTAAATTAGTGCTGCTAATTTGCAAGTTAAAAAAAAGTCAACATGAGTCTGTTTGATTACAAGTTAAAAATAGTTTTACCAGAATAGGATGTAGAAAGAATACATCTTTTTCTCCATTTAGAAAGCTACACGTTTTGTCAACCTGGACGATGTGCTGATGGTGTTCTCAACACATCAGTGTTTCTCACTTTTAGCTGTTGTACCCAGTAAGAGTTTATAGGATGAATAAATGTAATGGTGGTTCAGTGATTGGTCACCAGCCCAACACTTGGGCATTACATACTGCTGGTGAGTTGAGTGAACCTGCTCTCTCCTCTCGTATATCGGCAGCTGGAGAGTTTCTACAGTGTCGAGTTCAATACAGTTAGTAACGTATGCTTAAAGTTGCTAGATTTCCCACTGGGCTGTTTTCCTAATTCAAGTTGCTGATAAAAATTTCTGTGTTGGCACCACTGAGTGTACTTAGTTTTAGTCAGGGGTTGCAATAACTACTGCAGCATGTCGCGGCTCTCTTTTGCGTATTATTTCTGGGTTACAGCTTATTACATAGTCATTAAAGGCTTCAGGGGTTACACTTGTCTTGTGCAGGTCTGGAAAAGCTTTTCATTTAAGGACACAGACTTGGAAAATCAGTTTATTTGTTTATTTATTTTAATGAAAAGGGGGGTAATCTGTATTGCTCTGTATTAAGCCTTTTCTATGGAAATGTTGCTAAAGCTCTGCATTTTGTTCATGTAGTCAATAAGTGCTGTCTAATAAAATTACCTTTCTTTTTTTTTTTTTATTGCAGTAAGATGTTCGTTGGTGGTCTTAGCTGGGATACAAGCAAAAAAGATCTTAAAGACTACTTCTCCAAGTTCGGTGAGGTGATGGACTGTACCATCAAAATGGACTCCAACACGGGCCGGTCACGTGGTTTCGGGTTCATCCTCTTCAAAGAGGCAGCAAGCGTGGAGAAGGTATATTATTACATCTGTCTTTACAAAGGGGACGGTCCCTGGCAGGTGTGGCCGAAAGGTAGCCATGCTGAGTGCTTTTCATGATGTCTAGGTTTGTATTTAGGCTTGTTATTAATTTGTCAGTGCCAATAATCATGTGAAATAAAAATGTGGAGGGGGGAAGAGTGACCTTTATGCTCAGTTACTTGTTGCACTCCATTAATTTTGAAAATGCACTGGCATCTGTGGTGACCCAGGAAAGAGAGAAGTTACATCTCAGTACCAGTAGTCATAGTTCTTAGCACTAAGATGTATTTTAGAGGGATTGTAAATGTTTTGTGTGTTGCAGGTATTGCAGCAAAAGGAACACCGGCTAGATGGAAGACAGATCGATCCCAAGAAAGCGATGGCAATGAAGAAGGACCCTGTTAAGAAAATATTTGTCGGTGGACTCAACCCTGAGACTACAGAAGAAAAGATTCGGGAGTACTTTGGGGCCTTTGGCGAGGTGAGCACTTGCCAATGAATTTTGACTGAGTTTTTGAATTCTGAAGCTATTTTTTGAACATTTATTCATTCATTCATTTATTTATTTGTTAGATTGAATCTATCGAACTTCCCATGGATCCAAAAACGAGCAAAAGAAGGGGATTCGTCTTTATTACTTACAAGGAGGAGTCGCCTGTCAAGAAAGTCCTAGAAAAGAAATACCATACTGTTAACGGAAGCAAGGTAATCAGAAAGGGAAAATTTATTCATTTAATTTTTCTCAATGTGTGGGTCTGTGTGTGCATATGATGCTGCATGTGTAGATGTTACAATGGCCTGTTAAACCTTGTACCACCGAGGGTTTGTAGAACTCACCCCTTGTGTATTGTGATTGTTTTTGTGTGCTTGGTGGTCCGCTGGATGCGAGCGCCTCCAGAAAGTCTGTGCGCTCTTAACAGGTGTAAAAGTTTCACTCGGCCTGAGGTACCCTGACGTAATGGAGCTGCTTGAGTATTATTAATGATCTTTTTCCATTTCAGTGTGAAATTAAAGTCGCCCAGCCTAAGGAGGTCTACCAGCAGCAGCAGTACGGTGGCCGTGGTGGTGGCTACGGAGGTCGTGGCAGGGGTCGTGGTGGTGGTGAGTCAAATCCTGGTCTCGTACTCGAATTATTTGGCATGTGGACAATTTTAAGATGTGGCCGTAGTTCGAGTTGGCTTTGAGGCATCCGAAGGAGCGGTACGGCAGAAATTAGTCACCCTTGTACGTGTGGACATGCCGATGTTTGCTGTGTACAGTATGAGTAAGGGTTGTGCGGTTCGAGTGCTCATTGGTTTACACAAAGATGATCTAGAATCTGAGGTTAATTTGGCCCTGTGGATAATTTCCTTCTCAGGCCAACATCAGAATTGGAACCAGGGATACAGCAACTACTGGAACCAGGGCTATGGCAATCAGGGCTACGGCTACGGCGAGCAGCAAGGCTACGGCGGCTACGGGGGTTACGGCAACTATGACTACTCTGCTAACTACTATGGCTATGGTGGAGGATATGACTACAGTAAGTGTGCAGGCTGTCTGCTTCCGCTTGCCTGA
Organism: Chrysichthys cranchii; assembly: GCA_030068335.1. Taxonomy (NCBI): domain Eukaryota; kingdom Metazoa; phylum Chordata; class Actinopteri; order Siluriformes; family Claroteidae; genus Chrysichthys; species Chrysichthys cranchii. Next base: position 3,195,116 of record JAQMCW010000011.1, read on the forward strand.
TCATCATGGTTCCCTCATCTTTGCACAGAGGTGCTCAGATCCTCTCTCTCGTCTTTCAGACCAGGGCAATACGAGCTATGGGAAAACTCCAAGACGTGGAGGCCACCAGAGTAGCTACAAGCCATACTGATCACGTGTAGTGCAGGTATGCGTTTTTTTGACTCTTCTGTGGTTAAGCGTAGACCCTTATTTATTACTATTATTCTTATTATTATTCTTATTATTTTTTTTAGCTATATTTGGAATTCATCATTAAAATGACCCGCGACTCAATTTTATACACTGGATAAGTTTAAAACTAAAAAATCTCCATAGATTAGAAGGGCTATGGGAAGCCACTGAATCTTACCAGCGTTTATTAAATATGCATCTGAACTACACTACTTGATCAATAAGGGTTGAGGTGGTGGTGGTGGACTGCTCAGTTTGCATGTTTGCCATTAAAATATTCTTCTACAAATAAATGTGGTGGAATATTCTGCTTCGCTTAATGCTTGGTGCCTTTTTTTTTTTTTTTTTTCTGTTGGAGTGTGTAAACCCTTGTTCAGCTCTTTGCTGCTTATTCTTTAGGAGCATGTCCTTTCTCTTTTTACTTCCGACCTCGTTTTGCACTCAGTCACTCTTGCACCTTTTCCTCTCTTCAGGCCCTAAGTATTTTCAATCCAAGAACCCATAACAGCAGCAAGAGGTCATACAAGATGGGACACTCTCTCCTTTTTTTGGTATGACGGGACTCGTGCTCCATTTGTACAGGACACCGGATGAATGGGGACGCTGTGTCTCGTTCCACACTTTTTATTTCTTATTTTATTTTCTTTGTCCACATTTCCAATTGTGGAAGTGTAATTTTTACTGTACTTTTTGGTACCTTTTTTGAATCTAATGTATTGTATGGTTGTATTTTACATGTCAACTGAATTTACAGCATATGAGGATCGTGAGCTGCCAGAGCTTTTGAAATAAAATGTTTGAGTAATTTTTTTCCGGCGTTTCCAAGATTTACCTTTTTTTGTCGTTGCTGCAATTCACATGCATGGAGTAAGCGGACGGGAGCAACCATAGGAGCGATTGGTTTTGAGTTGACTAGTAAAAAAATATATATATATATCAGCATCTGGATCATATTTTCCACAGTTGGCAATTTTGATTCATTTTTGGCTTTTGCGTTTTTTTTTTTTTTTAACTTGGTAAACCTTTAAATGGTAGTAATAAGTAAGATTAAGCTTCATTGCCTGTAACAAGGTGGCTTTCCTGCCTTTATTGAGCTCTCATTCCTATAGTGTAATTGCTAAATTGTTAGAAATAAACCTTTTGTTTAATATTTGTCTATCGTTTTGTCGTATATATTTTTTTTCTAATGGTAGTGTGTAAATACTTTTTTTTTTTTTTTTTTTTTTTTTTTAAATATATATATTTATTTGTACTTTAAATTTTTATTTCTTTTATGAATATTAGGCCCACTGTTGCGTAGAACTGTTTATCCAGTTTGCTGGACATTCTGTGATTTATCAAAATTGGTCCACGCTTCTTAAATCTTAAAATGACTTCCGCCTTGTGCCATATTTAAAGGCAGTACTAGTTGGAAAGACGAGAATTGCAGATGCTTGGATTCTGAAAATGCTGGGATGTTGAATAGTCAGTGGTCTCGACTCCAGGCAGCGACCTTGCTACAGTTAAAGCTCCCTGATGACCTGCACAAATATTCAATACTGTACTTAGTCTTCTCAGTGCTAACATTTATAATTGGTGCAATCTCTAAGAAGTATACAGGGGCCCATCGAGTAGTAGACCTGATGAAAGAAATGCAGAGCACCGAACATGGCTTCTTTTATGTTCTTAAATGTCATTTTATGGAAGTCTGAGGAATACTTGTGTGCTTAATGTTCAAACAATGTGGGTCAATTGCACAAACCCCTGTGCACACATTTCATCAGGATGTTATATCAGTAACAATTCAACCTGCTTAGGGTGTGTGTGTGAGTGAATGAGAATGCAGCCTTCACTGAGAATGGACTGAAAACAAAAGATTACTTCTACTCTAGTAATTTGAGTGCATATTGACACCATCCTATAACCACATGATTTAATTTTTGTCAAATGTGAACTCCTTTTTAAGAGTGGAGCCCGCTGGTTGTCAGGTTGGCTGCTGTTAGCTTGGAAATCCTCCATGCCAGCCTAACTCTGACTTCAAATCATGTTTATGAACGGTCTATTGCTCTTGCAGAATTAATAAATCATGTATTACTCACAGTAGCACTGCTATTTTCAACAAAATCCCTTAAAACGACTATGCAGCTGGTAGAGGTTCTTTATGTAGCCAAACATGAAACAAATCAGATATTCTGCATATAAAGTTTTATTTTAGAATTGGTGCTCTTTTTGCCCTCGTGCTACCCTCGACTGCTGTTATCACACTCCTAGACACCCTAAGATATTCACTTCCCAAACACTACCAGACTTCAGAGGGTAATCTTGGTTGGATACTGTAGACTTATACCTAAGAAGTAGTGCTGATGTAATTAAAAAAAAGACCACACATATAGTACCGAAGGGTTTTACAGTATAAAGGTGTAGAAAAATAATTTGTACCCCAGCCACCTGGTGTCCTCTACAAGAGGGTGGGATCTCTTGAGTCTGGTTCCCCATAAGGTTCTTCACCACTCCATCCTCAGGCTTATATATTAATGAACATCTACACTCCATGTACACTTCATGTACAAACTATACTGGGTAGGGTCTCTTGTTGCTCTTGAAGCAGCCTTGATTCTGTATGATTTCTTTGAGATTCTGGTCCATGTTGACATGATTGCATGACACGATTCCTGCAGGTTTTTCTGGTGTACATTTATGCTGTGAATCTTCAATTCTACCACATCCCAAAGGTGTTCTATTGGATTCAGATTCGGTGACTAGGAAAGCCCCGGAACTCGTCATGTTCGTGAAACCAGTTTGACCTGTTCAGGGTCTCTTGGAGGGGAAGCTGAAGCCAGTCCGAGCTGTCTTCAGGAGAGAGGTGGGGTACATCCTGGGCAGGTCGCCAATCCATCGCAGGGCGATGTGGAGACAGACAACCGTTCACGTTCACACCTACAGGCAATTTAGAGAAGCCAATTAGCCTAATCCCCTCTGTGCATATCTTTGGAAAGTGGGAGGAAACCAGAGTACCCAGAGGCAACCCACATGGACACGGGGAGAACATGCAAACTCCACACAGAAAAGCGCCCAGGTCGACCCTGGGAATCGAACCCAGGAGCAGTGAGGCAACTGTGCTTACCTCTACACCACCATAAGTGATGATTGAAATTGTTCCAGAAAGCATTTCCCATACCTTTACACCCCCTCCACCAGACTGAACTGTTAATCCAAGGAATTACCTAACGGTCCATGGACCCATCCTGTCGGTGCCAAACTCTGATCTGATTTCTGAGCAGAAATCGAAGTTGTACTTTTTCAATCTTTAACGATCCAGTTTTGGTGAGCCTGTGCCCCCTGGAGCCTTGTCTTTCTGTTTTTGGCTGCCAGGAGTGAATCCACAACATGGTCTTCTGCTGTTGTACCTCATCCATCCCAAGGTTCAATGTGCTGCGCATTCTCAGTTGCTTTTCCGCTTACCACAAGTGTACACAGGGACTTACTGTACCGTAAACTTTCAGTCATCTCAATCCAGTCTGGACGTCTTCCACTGACCTCGCTCGCCAGCAAAGTATTTCTGTCTGCAAAAATGATGCTCAATGAATGATCCAGTTTTTTTATTGGCCCATTCAGGGTGAAGTCTACAGACAGCTGTGTGTGACAATCCCAGAAATAAGCAGTTAATGAAAGTCACTGAGATCACATTTCCCCCCATTCTAATGGTTGATATGAACCTTACCTGAAGCTTCTGGCTGAAATGTATTGGGTGGTCTTACGCCTTGTATTCCTGCCTCGGGATTGGCTGGTTAGATAATTGCATGAAGGAGCTGTACAGGAGCTGTACAGGTGTTCTTCTGTGACTGAAGAGTCATGTGAGGCTGACCATCTGAAACAGTACAGAGATGAAAATTGTTTCGACACTTTCTTACGTGTGAAAAGGTGCAAATATTGAGTCAGACTGGCATTTCTTTACCTTTAAAATGATTTAAAATGATTGCATATTATTGGCATGAACACGTGCTGTCAACGTTTTCACACACACACACACACACACACACACACTCTCTCACAGACAGACAGACATAATTTCATAGTATATAAATATGTAGTAGTTTGTTGTGTATTCATTTAATGCATCATTTGTCTAAATGGCACTATAGAAACTTTTCTTGAGCTTTCAAGGATCTTGTTGAGTGATGTTTCATTTCTGAGCTTCTGTACATATCCGTTTGTCGCCACAGTTTCCGTAGTGTAGTGGTTATCACGTTCGCCTCACACGCGAAAGGTCCCCGGTTCGAAACCGGGCGGAAACAGAAGTAATTCTCATTTTAGTTAATTACATATTTTACTTAATATCATCCTATAACTCACCTGAGACAAGAATTTATCCAATAACTTACATGCAACCCTAAAATACTGTAGGTGACAGATTTATTTCTGTACACTCGTTCTATTACTTTAGGAATTGGAGTCACATGGATGAATGCAGCTTTATTGCATTGTGCATTAAAACTATAGATAGATAGATAGATAGATAGATAGATAGGTGGACAGACAGATACTTTATTTTCCATTACTTTATTAATGGAAATTAGAGCACGTAGTGGTAATAGACGAACATTCATGGAAAAACAAGCACAGTGCAGAAAAAGAGTCTAATGGAAATATATTAGGAAAGGCAGGGAGATTGCCTCCATACAATCGATTGATCAATCAATCAGATATTGTACAAGTGTGCAAGAACGTGACCTAATAATAATAATAATAATAATAAAAGCCAGTAATTTTGCCCGAGTCCTTGTGTTTGCATCCAACAGACAATCAGCTATAGAACTGACGAATTAAATATCCTTTGTAGTTAAGAACTGACAACACTACTCGGTCCATAAGGTACTGTTTTAAATATTTTAACTCTTTAACACGTTCATAAAAGCGTCAAGTCTTTTTTAACACTGTCAAGAATGTGTCCTATTTAGTCAGCTCCCTGCTTCAAAGCACACTAATGCTAATAAACAGATAAACATTTACACCAACAAGATATTTTATTCATTATTGTACTCGGTATAACATTCATAACGCGCCTTGAGAAACTCAACCTGGTCCTGAAAGTTTAAGCGTGTCTCCACCTAGTGTTTATTTGAGGAACTGCAGGCATCTTAAACTAAAATATTTTCTCGAGGACGCGCTTTTGTTCAGTTTGCGCTGAGGTGTAGTGTCCAAAATTTTGTTGTTAATTTAAAAACAATAATTCTAAAAAATAATTAATCCTCTCGAGGGTATTTTAAGATACTTTCCACTAATTGGTGACTGTATGATATATGTATACAGTTTCCGTAGTGTAGTGGTTATCACGTTCGCCTAACACGCGAAAGGTCCCCGGTTCGAAACCGGGCGGAAACAATCTTTAATTATTTCTTTATTTTAAACAGAAGATTTTTATCTGTCCAGAAATGGCCACCATCTCAAAGCAGATTTACAGAAATCATAAATCAGACTCAGAAGGGCTCTATCCATGCTGTAAATCCTGTGAATGCATACTGTAAATATCAGTGTACTACAACACTGAAACTGGAATTAACCACTTCAGCAACACATTGTGAATCAATTGGAAGAAACCAATACCACAGGGAAAGGGTGTGTGTGTGTGTGTGTGTGTGTGTGAGAGACTTTTTAAGGTCTACTTTTTATGCTCTACGACATAATTAGAAGAATAAATTTGAGTCATAATATAAATGAGCATAATTACATAAAATGAAACGAAATGAAAATTTAAAAATAATAAAATAAATTTAAACAAATTTAAAAAATAATAAAATAAACTAACACACATGGTGGCTAAGTGGTTAGTTAGCGCTGTCGCCTCACAGCAAGTGAGGTAGTGATACCCAGGGTCGACCAGAGTGCCTTTCTGTGTGGACTATACATGTCCTCCCCATGTCCGTGTGGGTTTCCTCCGGGTACTCCAGTTTCCTCCCACAGTCCAAAGACATACACAGAGGGGATTAGGTTAATTGGCTACTCTAAACTGCCTGTAGGTGTGAATGTAAGTGTGAATGGTTGTCTGTCTCTGTCTGTGTGTCGCCCTGCGGTGGATTGGTGACTTGCCCAGGGTGTACCCCGCCTCTCACCCGAAATCAGCTGGGATTGGCTCCAGCTCCCCTCCCCAAGAGACCCTAAACAGGATTAAGTGGCAGAAGACGAATATAAAATTAAATTAAATTGGACTAATAAAAAACAATACAACTAAACTAAAAACAAAAATTTAATAAAATAAAAAAAGCAATCAAATTTAAAAAATAAATTAAATAATAAAGCAAAATAAAATCCCCCGCCAGCTTGAATGGACATAAATAAGTAAGTCCACATACTTTTGGCCATATAGTATACCGTATAGTCATCTTTCCCCGCCCACTCTTGTACACCTGTTATAAGACGCCTGCGCTTGAAACGGGACTCTTATTTTGAAATGAATTCACCGCAAGGTAAACCAGTCAAACAAAAATATCTTCCGGGTAGATTTTTGCACAATTTTTACTTAAGAATTAAACGCTTCTCAGTTATGCTGGGTTTTGGATATGGCCATTCGAAGGTAAAATCCAGATCTTAGAAAGTGTCCAATGGTTCCAGTGTGTTGCTGGGTCATGATGTGCGGGTAATTCACCGGTGAATGTAGGACCTGATTACTGTCACGTCGCTCCGTGATGTTTATTTCGCGCAGGCTGTAACCGCAAAAGTGCAAGACAAAAGAGTCCAGCAAAGGAGAAGCGCATGTTTCTCTACAGGAAATTTAATGCAACATAACATAAGCAAAGTATCCGCATTACGATGATCATAAGTTCAAATGTTGCGGTAAATCATTCCTTTTTAATCGCTGTGTGCACACAACATCAAACTCTTAATTATTGTATTAGTTCGTTTATAACTTTTGTTGTGCTGCACTACGATGCGACAGATGCCCACCTGCGTAGTCTTGGTGTAGTGTTGACGCGCTCGAAGGTCCCCTTTCTTTGCGCATGCGCAATTCGTAATCTGTGCAGATTTCCTGTAAACATTGCGTGTTTATGTTTAAAGTTTAGCCAGCGCGTCTGTCAGTACCATGTAGTGTGGGCTTACTAATGTGGTTGTTTTCACCTGCTGAACCTAGGCAGTGCCACTTTGGGATTTACACACTGTAGTTCCGGTAGCGATAGTGACATGAACATCAGGGATAAGGATCTAAAGATCCGTTTTAGGCCAGGTCATGTAGAGCTCGTGCAGGTAAGGCGGGTAACACAGTGCGTCCTCTGCTTTACTTTATTGGCCTGATAGTTGTTGGACATGCACTCTTATAGTCATGACTGAAGTCATTTGAAGTTATTTAAAGGATGTAATTGTCAATTGTTGCTTGGAATGCAGTTAAGGGTGCATATATATATATATATATATCCCTCTCTCTCTGTGTATATATATATATATATACTGATACACTAATAGGGATTAGAATTAGGTGGGAAGACTTGTTTAACCCTGTGTCATCTGTTTCAGATTTAAATCATTATAATATCCCAATGTATTATATTGACTGAAGTATGTACATCTATCTATCTGTCTGTCTGTCTGTATGTATGTGTATGTATATACACAGTACCGTGCAAAAGTCTTAGGCACCTTATTTTTTTTGTACAAATTTTATTCTAGGTATTTATTTCTCCAATTTCTGCATTACTGAGGACGAAAAACACATTTTGATGTCCAGACATTACTTAAAAAAAAAATTCTTTGTATATGAAAAGTTTTGTACGTCAGTAAAGAACGCAACATATTCCATAAGGGAGCACTTTTCAGAGAAAACACAAGATGAGGACTCCTGGGTTTTGCATACAAAAAATGAAGTTCGTTCACAAGTCCGAGTCTCAGCAGCGTGGCAGAAAAACTTGCCACCTCATTTCCTTATGAAGCTGTACACATTGTGCCTGGGATTACTGTTTAAG
>JAQMCW010000011.1:3344460-3360492 GCA_030068335.1 Chrysichthys cranchii
AATACAGTGCATACTGTTTTATTTCCATTTAAATGTTCTTTTAATGTTTGAATTAACATTTTTTTAAAAATATATATATTTTATATTTTATATTCCAGAGTTCCGCAAAAGCCAAAAAATTCCACGAATCAAAATTAGAAAATCCGCGATGCACTGAACCCGCAATATTGCAGGGGTTCACTGTACAATATATATATATATATTTCTTTTTGCGTTTGAAACGGAAATGGTGTACGACCACAGGACATATTATATGTGTGTATGAGCGGAAACAGCGTCACTAGCGCCTACATTTTAACTCATCACTTCGTTTGTGGACGCCATTTTTATATCGTCTTTACGAACTGTTATTATTTGTGTCAGAGTTATTTTACTGATATTGAAAAGAAGTAAACACCTATTTTGGAAGTCATTATTTAAGAAAACGTTGATCTAGATATATGAAATTCTTTTCACGTTTGAAACAGAAATGACGTACGACCGCTATTTGCTGAAAAATAAAATTGGTAATTAAGAAACTTATTTTATAAATACTGCATTTTATTTTTTCCCCTTGCACTCAGCGACCGAAGCCACTGATGCTTTTACACATTTCAAGCTAGAATTTTTCTTATTTTCCTTCTTCCTAAAATTAACTGCCCATAGAACAAGACTATTTCGGGTCTGAAATGAGTAAAACCCTTCAAAAAAAATAATAAAAATCTACCAAAAAATGGGATTCAGGATCTGATACTGGGTTTACTGGAATAAAACTTGAACGCCTTGAACACTTGTGATGACACTCAGGATATTTTGCGCTGGCTAAGATGCGCTTCTTGCAGCGGGGCTCTGTCCTCATCGTTTTCCCTCGCCTTTGTGAATTTCTAAAGACGTTTCAGCTGCCAAAGTGGTGCTTCATCCTAGAACAATCTCCACCCCTTCACTTCCACTCATAACGCCACTGGAGCTGATCACTACGCTTTAAACGCCTGATCTCCGGTCCAAATATCATCCGAAGGGATTCACGCAAACAAAAGACGCCAGGATTTCTCGTGACTGATCAGAACTGTTGCTCGTGAGTCCACGTTCTTCTCTCCTCCTGCCTCAACCGCTCCTTCGTCTACCCACCACTCAGCGCTTGACGTGTCCTCCGAGCAGCTTTTTTCCCACCTCCTTCATTCCGCCAGCTACTCGGTGACCGCCCAGCTCTCTTTCCCCGCTCTCCGAGTCCTGCTGCTCCTGTGTACACACAGCCTGCTTGGTCGGTGACATTTGCAGAGACTTATCATGACGAAGTCTGCCAAAATACCAAGCGAATGTGGATGAAAGAGACAGACAGACAGACAGAGACTCTGGCGTAGACGAACCCTGGCAGGATCCTGAAAGCAGACACGCAGGCACGAACCCAGAGATCCAGGCACGGAATTAAGGGTTATTATCAAACCCCTGAACTCCACAAATATCTACGCTTTATATTAAAATATGACACAAGGGCACAAAGGGATGACACACACACACAAAAAAAACACTTTCAACCAGAACACATGGTTTGGACAGGGTTTAGGTTTGTGCCGGAAAACATCCCGTATTCTGCCAGGCGCTTTTTCCGCTTCCGGAGTCAAATGAAGGAAATCTCTACACCAAAAACACCCAGGCGCGGCGTTTTAACATAATCAATAGGCATCAACAAAAGCGCACGTCTCACTGCGGCCTTAACCACTCGTCAGACGCACCGTGCTAGCTTGATACTGATTGACAGCTAAACTGCAAATCGATCCGCGTCGGATGCTTAAACGATGTCAGGCGCCTATGAGCGAGAACCGATCGGCCTGGAAAAAAATCGCACGCGCCGATGGAAAAATTCATCAGCGAGCCATGTCGGGAAAATTTGCCTGGAAATCTGTTTCATCTGTTCGCCTTTCATCTGCCGGAGCCCATGTGTCCTGTCTCACCTCTTCCACGTTTCTTCTCTCTCTGTCCATTTCCTGCAACCCTCTTCTCACTCGCTCACTCGCTAACATTTCGCCTCCGCAGCTAATGAGCTTTTAACGGGCTTCGTTCTTTTGGGCATTTTCAAGGATCTTTGCAGCTCTCTATTAAATTTCTGTGATTCTCGGATTCAAAGCCCGAGTCTCAAGGTGCAAAAGACTAACGGAACGTGACAAAATACGACAACAAACAAGCCAGGGAATATTTTGGAGAAATCCTGGACAAATCCTAGCTTAGAGGTAGGCCAACGCTGGTGACCAAAAGCACTTTATTCGAGCAACTGGGTTTAAGGCAGGGCGTGGCACTTGGGAGTCTGGCATGGACTTCAGGGGGGTGGAAGTTATTCACATTTATTTCTTTATTTCCACAAAGTGCTTACATAATAATAATAATAATAATAATAATAATAATAATAATAAGCCAGTCAGTCTTATACTCATATGTTATAAGCGCTAAAGATCCACTATGTATGATTCAACCACCTGAATGCTCGCTCCCTTTCCGAGCGCGTATCAGAGCGTTTGGTGGCCGTCAGGCGCCCGTAGAATCCTTCCAAGTACAGGTGCTCCCCGAGTTACGCTGGGCCGACTTACGATTTTTCGAAGTTACGATGACTATTGTGATACTTAAAATATTTAAGATTCACGGGCAGGCATCGCTGGAAGGCCAGCGTGACAGCGTATGATGTACGATATGTTCGGACGACACCCGGATGTACGCGTCACTCACCTTGCGTGATGCCTCCCTCTCTCCCGCGACTCACGGAGTTCCCTTGTATATCGGTGTCCTGTACAGTGCATTACCGCCTGTTTTTCGTGCGCTTCAAGAGCTAATTTTAATTCAAAACTATGTCTTCTAAGCGTGTCCCCAGCATGTCTCCTACAGAAAAAGACTCCTCGGTAGGCTAGGCTAAGCTAGGCTAAGGAGTGGGTTGACATACGATATCTTACATCCACTCACAATGGGTATAGCGGAACGCATCTCCATCATGACTTGACGTCTCCCTGGACTTACATTCACACTCCCTGGCTTTTTCTGTGCTAAATAATAAGCATGATCCTCCATTTGATCAAATCTGGGTTCTCAAACGTGTTATTCCTTCCTGATTCTTTTATTTCTTCCTCCTTGTCATCCTTTCCTCTTTTTCAGCATTCTTCTGGGGTTTCCTTGCCGGATTCACGCCGCCACTTGTGAAAATACAAATCCCAGAAGGCGTTCTCTAGAGGTTTGGCTGTTCTGGGCTGCCGTAGCGACGCAACATGGCGGCTCTGCGGAGGTGAACCCGCTCCCTATGTAGATATAAAGGGCTTGTCTTAAGCTTTCGGAAACACAATTTATTCCTAATTACAGGTGATCCTACACTCCTGAAAACACATTTATGAATATGATATGCCATTTCTGCTAACAGGGCTCCCTGAAATCCTACACAGCGCCCCTTTAAGGAATGACTTTTTATTGTGCTCTATGTGCGTATTCGTTTTCCAGGTCTTCGGTCTGAATAAAGCTGTGATGAACCAGCAGTATAAAATAAGCAGGGTTGTTGGGGTTTTTTTTTTTTTTTTTTTTGCTCTCAAAGAGTACACAGGCTTTAAAATAACACCCACACACACTTTTTTTTTTCAGCAGTTGGCTTTTCAAATTGACACGATATGCTCCGGCATGACGTGGCCGTCAGCCATAATGTAGCATGACACTGGAATCGAAAAGATTTGACCTCCTGGTTTTCCAGGCCCCGCGGCTAATTCGCTGCTATTTTGGGGAAAATCCACAACGGTTTTGGGGCCTGAAAAGCTCTGAGTCACAAACGGCCCTTATGCAACGAAAGCAGAATGGGTGTTATTATTATTGTTATTATTATTATTATTATCGGCATTAATATGATGATGGTTATTATTATTATTATTACCATCATCATTATTATTGTTATTATTATTATTTTATTGTTATTATCATTACTAATATTATCATCACCATCATTATTATTATTATTATTATTATCAGCATTAATATGATGATGGTTATTATTATTATTATTTTATTGTTATCATTACTAATATTATCATCACCATCATTATCATTATTATTCTCATTATTATTATTATTATTAATATTATTAATATGATATAAAGAGACAGCTTTGGCTAAGGGAAAGCAGGCTTCAATTCTTGCAAAAAAAAAAAAAAAACCACCGCCAATCTCAACTCAGATATGAGATCAAACCCGATCAGCGGCATTGTCTGCTCCTTTTTGGGTTTTTTTTTTTTTTTTTTGCTCGGAAATGAAATCAGCTCTGCTTAACTCAATACCGATATCATGACTTATCAGTCAATCAGAAGAGGTTCAGCGCAGGGGAAAAAAAAAAAAATCCGCTGCTTATGAATCGCTGACTTGGCTCTCAATTACACAAAGCACCACTTACGGCTGTTGTCATCAACTGATAGCTCTTAACACGCGCCTCAATGTGAATTACCTCGTCCTCGAGCCGGAGCCTTTGAAGCCTCGTACATGGAACGTTCACTATTTTTATGTAAAAAAAAAAAAAAAAAAAAAAGTAGTGTCCTACTTTTTTCCCCCCACATTTTTTTCCCTTTAACCCCAACCTCCCTTCTCTCTCTCTCTCTCTCTCTCTTTTGCATTCCCCTGGCCTCCTCTGTCTGCGAGCCAATGAGAACGCACCCTTTGCATAACAACACTCAATTCCTCCAATCAGTATTCTCTCAGCGCAATCACCGCCACAACTCCACGACTTATTAGCCTCTCTTCCCTTATTACCGCCGATAACAGCGATGCTCGGTTTATTTTTTAGCATTTTTTTTCCCTCCACACCCGTTTATTTTGTGGCATATCACAGAGAGACATTCCTAATCTGAACGTCTGAATTGCTAAATTTAACAGCCTTTGAAATGGGTCTCTCTCTCTCTGTTTCTCTCTCACACCCACCCACACACACACACACACACACATTGCGTAGAGTTGTATTGCAGTATTTCGAGTCCCAGTGGTAATGAGTCTGCGAGTCACAGGACACGATTCGGAGCAATTTGTTACGTTCGGAGGGTGAAAGCGATCACAGTTGCACGGTATTGACTATTTCTGTACACATGAGCCGGGGGTGGGCATGGAAGGAGAAATATATTATGATCTATTACAGAAGTCCTGTTTAAGATCCTCTCATGTTGTCAGTATTTAACACGGTGCTGAGTTTTTTTGCCTGCACTCAGCACTCTGTATACATTGCCTTTAATCATCATGTGGCAACGCTTATAGCTAACCGATCTCTCTCTCTCTCTCTCGCTCTGTCTGCTTAGCTACATATGCTGTTCCTGAGAGATCAGTGAATGTCGTCCTGCTCCAGGTTTAGAGTTGTCATCTTGCTGCTGTTGGGAGTGGCCCATGTGGACTGCCTCGGTGTACATCCGGGAGCTGTGGGGATGGCGTTGGCCTACCGCTGGTATGGGTGGTAGCTCAGGAGGTAGTTCAGGAGGTTAAGACACTGGACTACTGATCGGAAGGTCGAGAGTTCAAATCCAAGCTGCCAAGCTACCACTGTTGGGGCCTTGAGCATGGCTCCTAACCTCAACTGCTCAGTTGTATGAATGACATTTAAAAAAATGTAAGTCGCTCTGGATAAGAGCATCTGCCAAATGACAGTAATGTAATATAATGGGCGGATCTACTGCGGTGGCTCAGGACTTGGATTGTCGTGGATTGTCTTACACTTGAGGCTCCGTTGGTGATCAGCTAAAGCTGAACAGACTATTAAACCACACTGAACTGCTGTTCGACAACTGAACTGACCACATAACACATGGATGTAGATGTGGGTTAGTTATAATGGCACTAGCTGTCACCCAAATGAGGATGGGTTCCCTTTCGAGTCTGGTTCCTCTCAAGGTTTCTTCTTCTTGTCGTCTCAGGGAGCTTTTCCTTGCCACCGTCGCCACAGGCTTGATAATTAGGGATATATATATATATATGTGTATGTATATATATATATATATATATATATGGCCTTATGGATATGTTTCTTGATTAATAAGCCTTTAATTGCACATTATGTATAGTAAAGCTGCTTTGCGACAATGCTCTTTTGTTAAAAGCATTATACAAATAAAACTGAATTGAATCGAATTGAATTGATGCGAGCTAAAAGAGGACGTGGCAGCGTGGGAACCGAAAAACAGGCACCGAAATCACTAACGTTAAGGTCGGAAATTGCAAGTTTTATAGCTTTTGATGGACACTGTGTGTTAGAAAGATGGGGACGGGCCAAGAGGTTGCAAAGTAGCAGAAAAGTAGCAAAAATAAATAAATAAATAAATAACTGGGCCCAAGGGTGCTGGAAGAGTACAATTTAGGGCGGAGTCAATAACTGGTTGACCTCAGTTCAGATACGAATCCAGAAAAGTGTTTCAGCAGATCGATGCAGAAACTAAAAGGGAGCAAAAGTTCAGTGTAAAGATTCACGGCTCACGTAGTAATTTTTTCCGTAAATTATTTACATTTAATCCGTTAAGAGCCGGTACCGTTTCTGGTCTGATTACTGCAGCGACAGCATGGCTTATTTCATAGGGAGAAAAGAATAATAACTCAGAGATGTATATGTTCACTCTCTGCTTTAACGTCACAGAGGTCTCCGTTCGGCTCGGAGTCTACAGTACTACCGTGAAGCACCGCTTCGAAATAAAAATAACCGCTTCAAATTAACCTGCCGACAAAACAATTCCGTTCGGGGGAAAAACAAAACAAACCGACGCAGAAGTTCAACACGGGAGGTCCGCCAGGGTGCTCGTCTGTTCTCCTGCAAGCGGACGTCTGTTAAAAATAGCCTGGGTTTTTCGCAAAACGTAAGAAGGCGGTCACTGACCCACAGGCAGTGAAAGAATGTATAGGGGGAAGATGAATATATTAACATCGGCGCTTGGCTTTTAAAAAATCTTTTCGAAAAGTTTTTAAGGTTATGCTGGCATCACATTTACAGACAAGGATTTCTTTTGTAACGAAGTGCAAAAAAAAGGAGCATATGAAGAGGAACCAAGGAGCACTGTGCTACTGGCAGGGCTCGAATCTCTGCGTTCACTTTATTAGGAACGCCTGTCCTGTTAATTAGCCAATCAGAGGACGGCAACACAAGGCATGAAACCGGGCAGGTCCAGGTGAAGTCACTGATCTCGGTCCCGTTCATCATGGGATGTTTGTTGGTGCCGGGGTGGTACAGAAATGGATGACCTCCTGGGATTTTCACACGCAAGAGTCGCTACGATGGAAAAAAAACAACAACAACAAAAAACAAACCATCACCCAGGTGAAAAAAAACCTTGTGCAAGAGAGAGAGATCAGAGGAGAATGGCTAGAATGCGTCGAGCTGAGAAATCCTCGCTCTTTCAAACCATGGTGAGGAGAAGCGTCTCGGAATGCACAAAACGTGAAACTTTGGGGCGTTTGACGACAACAACGCCAGGAACGCACACTCGGGTCCGGTCCTGTCGGCTACACATGGGGATCTGAGGCTACAGGGAAACGGCACGGCTGCTAACGTGCGGAAAAACATCACCCGGTCAGCTTTGTTTCCCGTCTTTAACTGGACAGTAGAGGCTGTCTGTTTGTCCAGGAATCCCGGGAATCGGGCGGCTGTGACTCAGGAGCCAATTCCACTATTCCTCACAACACAAGGGGAAAAAAGTCATCGTGGGTGGGTGGGGCATGAATCATAACAACAATAATAATAGGGCAGTTTAGATATAAATATGCAGTACTAACTTGATTTTTTTTTAAAAAACAACGCCTGGGGTTCATTCTTCCAGGACGGGATGAGACGGGAATTCTGTCATGAGTTCGGGATGACCCGGAAGCGGAAATCCACTCCCGTGTCACCCTCTACCGTACAGATGGACATGAGTGTATCTATAATGCAAAACTTAGGAATTACAGATTACGTACAAGTGCACTATGAGATCATTGTGGAGATACAGGTGGCAACACACACACACACACACACACACACACACACACACACACACACACTGGACCGCACAAATAAACCAGTAAACCAGCTCTGCCTTAAACAATGAATTATTAAAATCAGCTCCGGCTAATTTAGCAGAATCCGGAGAGGTTTGGGTGCCGGAGCTGGGAGGCAGCTGTCAGTCCGAGCTGACGTGTGTGACAGGAGTGTGTGTGGGAGCCCTGGGGAGAGTGTGTCTCTGGTCATTAGGGCAGCGTGAGGCTTGCGCGGGGGCTCTGACGGCTGACACCGGGCCCGTGCTCGGCCCTCTGGAACACTGCACTGAGGCAAACGTGCCACGGCTTTGCATCATCTGACCCCGCGGAGAACTCGGTGCGCTGTTGTTGAGCACGGCTCCCCCTGCAGAGTCGCAGCTCTGCGAGTGATGCAACTCCTGTTCAGCTGGGGAGCACGCACGCATACACACGTTAACACACCAGCAAACACAAACACATACGGGATGGGAACTGTTCCACAAAGGCGACAAACAGCTCATGTAATAATCATAATAATAACAACAGAATACACTGCATGCACTTCACATCCAGGACTCTGATGGAAATGGTTCAGATGTGAAGAAGAAATAAACAAGTTCAAGTTTGGTTTTTGTCTCCTACAACAACTCGGCGCCGGCGCTGGAGCAGCATTCAAAGGAAGGAGAAAAGAAGCGCTTGATGTAAGAAAGAAGAAAGAACGGGCACAAAGGATCCAGCGGCTTAGAAGACGAATCGAGGAATTATTCTGACGTGCTAAATGTTTTGTCCAGCAGATAATGGATCCTAAGGAGGGGGGAAAAAAATAGCCGTAATTGGTGTTATCTCTGAACGTGCATTTACATCACAATGACGACCAGGCAAACACCAGACAAAGCTATACGTTTACACTGTCCATAACACGCCGCTGATCTCAATTCACTTTAATTAGGACTGTAAGGACTAGCTAGGGACTCGGGAGCAGGAATGAATTTCCTTAAGCAAATGTGTGAAATGTGCACGCTCCTGGCGTCTCTTGAAAACCCTCAAACACGTCACTGACCCTAAAATATTTTTTTTTTAAATAAATAATAAAATCAAACACGAACACAAGGCGCACCTGGGTCGGCTTTAACACTCGTCAGGCTTCAGATCCTGATAGAGGTGTGGCTAACGGTGGGACCCCGACCCAGGTACACCCACGTAGAGCGATGTGATCTTAAGACTTGATCTATACACGACTCCTTTGACGGGAACGCACATAACCTCTCCACACACTTCCTCGTTTCCTGGTTCACGAGCGGAAGTTGACATTTTCCTCTCAGCTTCCAAGCTTCTCCCATCTTCCCGGATCAGATTTTAGCAAACGAGAGCCGGGCGAAAACGAGAACCCGCACAACGCCTCCAGCGAGCCCGAGAGCGTCCCAACGATCTTACGTCAGCCTGGACTCATTGTCAATTAATGATGATGGAGTGGGCCTGGGAGACGTGCGCCATTAAGCCAGAGGAGCGAGGAAGGGTAGCGCGGCAAACGGGCGCCGGCTCTCACGCGCCTCCAATCGACGCCTCCGAGGATGACGAGGGGCGGGAGAGAGGTCCAGGAGACCTAGAGATGGAGCGAAGGGGGGGAAGATGCGAGCGTCCCTGAACCCTGAAGGCTCCCGCGCACAACACAAAGCCATTACCAAGCCTTGTGCCCACATCTCGCATGTCTCTGAACGCGACCCTGAAATAAATAAATAAATAAATAAGTCACAAAGCAGCCACCACAAACAAAGATAACCCATCGCACTCGATTCGTTTCTTTTCCCCCGATTCCTCGCCAGAAGAACACAGAAGCCATGAAGCGCACCGTGGCCCCTGTAGGTACCAGGGACGCCGTGGAGAACACGTCCCAGTGCTCGGTGCTGTGTGTAATTACTCTGGTAGACGTTCCAAACTTTGATTGCAATCTAGATGCAGGAAGTAAACTTCACATCTGGGAGGCTCCACTGCCCCAATCACGCACGCTCAGCTCACGGTTGCTCCTCAGACACACCCGGATACTCAACTTGGAGATGGAGGACTCACACACCAGACCAGACCAGACCAGACCATGCAACTGGATCTCACACACACACACACACACACACACACGCAGCATTACAAGCACTAAAACACTCCAGATATCCGATCTTGTCACGTCTGATGCACTTTGCAGGAAGGCAAATGCGCGTGCACAATCATCATCCCCATGAATTATTCACTGAAGCGTGCAGAATGCTCTCTCTCTCTCTCTCTTACTGCAACACTCTTTGTTGTTGTTGTTGTTGTTTTTGTTTTAAATGATCAAAGGTAACCCATGCAATCTCCACGCCTCTCTCTATCCATCTCTTTCTCTCTCCGTCGCGCGCGCGCTCCACAGCAAGCCTGTAGTTCCAGCTCAGCCTGTTGTCTCGCGCTAACGCCAGTCAGTCCGCCCCGCGCGCCTGCTTACCTTTCCGTTTCTCCATGGTGTGCGTGCGCGCGTGCTCTTCTACTCATTCAGCGGTGTAGTGCACATTCCTTCAGCATCTCTCCGTCCGGGCGTTTCCTTCCCCGCGCTTTCTCTCTCTCTTTCTTTCTTTCTCTCTCTCACACACACACACACACACACTCACTTACACACTCGCTCTCTCTCTCTTTCTGTTTTTTTTTTTTGTTTGTTTTATACCCACACACACACATACACATACACGCACATATACATACACACACGCGCGCGCGCAAGATTGAAGCTTCGACTTGGTCCGCGCTGAGAGGAGCGAACAGGAGCCGCGCGCGCTTTATGAGGGGGAAAGGCGAGCCTTGACGCGGAGCTGCACGCTGCGCGTGCGTGAGTGAGTGAGTGCGTGCGTGCGTGCGCGCACGCGCGTGTGTGTAGGTGAGCTGAGCTCATCGTGTGTGTCAGTCACGGGTTTTCTTTTAACTCGATTATTATTATTATTATTATTATTATTATTATTATTATTATTACTACTACTACCACCACCACCACTACTACTAGTATTTTTATTATTATTAATAATAATATTACTACTACTACTACTACTATTATTATTATTATTATTATTATTATTATTATTATTATTATTACTACTACTACCACCACCACTACTACTACTAGTATTTTTTATTATTATTAATAATAATATTACTACTACTACTACTACTATTATTATTATTATTATTATTATTATTATTACTACTACTACTGCTACTACCACTACTACTAGTATTATTATCACTATTACTATTAATATTATTATTAATAATAATATTACTACCACTAGTAGTAGTATTATTACTATTATTATTATTATTATTACTACTACTACTACTACTACCACTACTAGTAGTATTATTATTACTATTACAATTAATATTATTATTAATAATAATATTACTACTAGTAGTATTAATATTATTATTATTATTATTATTATTATGTAATAAAGCAACTGTCATCCAAAAAAATAATAATAAAAAGCAATTAAAAAAAAATAAATAAATGAATGAATGAATAATAATAAAAAAAATAAACAAATAAAACAAATAATAATGAAAGCACAAAGAACTAACTGGGGTGTAAATATAAAGCTAAATCCATATTTTCTAACCAGACCAGTGAGCAGATCTTCCCCCAGCTCTGATACTAAAATAATACCTCCTCTAAGTCATCTTTCATTAATGACCTGCCTGCAGGTTTACACCACACTGTGAACAAAGTTGGTCAGATATGGACCAGAGGACTTTTAAATCCAAGTAGTTCTGCGTGGTCTCGTCGCAGATTCAGTCGGGGCATCGTTACATATCGAAATCGTTGCCTTAGGAATCGAAATCGCACCGAAGCAGATTCAGCGACGTCGTCAGATTTCAAAACGTCGTCTTGGGAATCGGAACACGTACCCGTATCGTAGCCGGGCGGATCCAGCGATGCCGTGACCTCTGGAATCGTTTCCTTATGATTCAGACTTGTATCGGATCACGACAGATTCAGTATGATCACCTGATATCAAACTGCATTACGGATGAAAACTGTGCCCTACTGTATCGTGGAGGATTCAGTGACATCATCAAATATCAAATATGTATCGTAAGTGATTCATTATTGTGCTACTGTCAAGCGAACTGAACAAGCGTTACCTTATGAAGCGATCGTATCGTGTCATCCTGTATCACAGCAGATTCAGGGATATCATCAAATACCGAATCACTGCCTTTACAGGTGAAAATTATAATCGGCAGATTGGGCGTTGCCGTCAGATATTGGATCAGAAATCGTATCGTAGCATGTTCAGTGGCAAGGCAAATTATCAATCCGTGGCCTTGTTAATCAAAATCATATTGTATGTATCGTTTCATATCTTTGCAGATTAACCGATACTGTCAAATATCGAATCGTAACCGTACACCGTACACACCTGGATCATATCACATCTTGGGTCAGATTCAGCGGTATCGTCAAATATCAAGTCCCCTTATGCCTTATGACTCAAAATGACAGCGTGTGGTACAAGATCCAGTGATATCGTTAACTGTAGACTCGTTGCCCGGTGAATCAAAATCATATCATGTTGAACCATATTGTGTCGTACTATATTGTAACAGATTTAGTTATGAATTATGTTATGAATGAACCAGCGTTTTGTATCAGTGTAGCAGATTAAGGGAAATCATCAAACATCGAATCGCAGCTTTATTAATCTAAGGTGTATCATAGTGTATCATATTAGAAATCATATTTGTTGCCTAATGAATGAAAAATCCTATTGCATGATTGCAGATTTACTTGTCATCAAATATCGATTCATCACGAATCGACAATCGTATCGCCTCTTTACAGATTCACATGTGACCCTGGCAAACCCCGATTCTTTGCTTTATCAATCAAAACATCGAAGCCGCATGTGCAAGCCTGACGTTTACACTCAGTACGAATTTGTGACATTTGATGCTTGTCCTCTAGTCGCAGTACATACAAATTTCACATTGTTTACCACAGTAGTACATGTGAACTATCTAGCTAACCTACAACTGTCCACCTATACATTCATGCAATTACAGAATCAACCAATCACCTAGCAGGCTGATTTTGAGCCAACAGGGCCTAAAATAACCACTCTTTACAACCGTGCCGAGCAGAAAAGCATCGTCGATAATAATGATAATAACAGAGTGGACGGTTATTGCATATAGGTAGCCTGTTCTGGAGCACGTTTGTGCAGGATATGCCAGCATATTTAATAATGAGGAATGCAATTTGAGACCGCCCATGATGTTGGATTTTTGTACCGTATTTGGTATGTAAGTAAGCAGTTTTGGACGGAGACTGTGTTAAATGTTTAATATGCCTCCTGTGGTAAACCATTTTAGCCTGCGGTCCCGGACGCACTATTTAATTACAGTTGTGTATCTGTATCTGTATCTGTACCAGCCATCAGCTTCACTTCTTTCGGAAGATCAGCCATTAAATATCATATCTACTGACCATTAACATGGATTACGTCCAGACAACAAGTCTTATTTTAGTTATTTCTTCTTCTTTTTTTTTGCATCAGAGTTGCCGTAAGTAGTGGTACATTAGACGATATTTTCAAAGTGACAGGAAATCCCTCATTACAACCGGATGGTCCGTCCAATCACTCCGGTCTGCGAGTTAACACGGTCGGTGGGTGCCAAAATAATAAATATTAATGCGATCGTTTTTTTGCCGATAAATCATTCAGGACTTGAATATTCTAAACAGGACGTCGATCTATTATGGCTTAGGTGTAAATTAGAAGTTCTGCGCCCCGAGCGAGGGTAGAATTAATCTTATTCTGCAACAACATGCCGAATCGTCTGTTTTCAGCGAAACACAGTACACTCCGTTTCACTCGCGAGGGCAGAATCATTCATTCTAGTCTATCCTGGGAACACTGGGAGCGAGCCGGAGAGCGGAATACAACCCCGGGCCGTCACCTGGGCTCACATTCGGACGCTCGTGCACACCTAGGGGCAGTATAGGAGTCCTCAATCCACCCACAGGCATGTTATTGTGAGGTGTACAGAAAGCCGAAAAGCTGGAAACCTGGGTGGACGCTGAAGGACGAACTTTAAATTCCACGCAAACACGAGCGCTGAGTTCAGGACGGAACCAGGGAGCCTGGAGCTGTGAGGCGGCTCCGCACATCCCGCTCGGACACATCGCTCGCACGTCCGTTAAGCCGCGACACGGATGCGCCGGAGCAAGCCAAAGCACACAGGATTCATTTCTTCCACTTTCAACCACGTGTCTAATTATGTCTCATGCCGATGTTGCGTGGGGAAAACAAAACCAAAAGAAATCCGAACGCAAAGTCAGACGCGGCTATAAAAATGTCTGTCTTTTTGACAATCTTACTTTCATGGATAGTCCTTGTCCTTTTTTTCCCCCCTTCCTAATTGCTATTCGCCGCACAGAGTTCAGGAAATTCTGCCTTATGTGCATAAACAAACAAACCATTAAAGCGTTTTTCCTGAGTGACTGATGACAGCCTTAATTCATTTGTATTACTCATGGTGTGATATTACCTAATAATGAATTAGCCTTCATTATTGCACTATTATATAGTCCTATATCTGCCTATACACACACACACACACAAACACACACACACACACACACACACACACACACACACACAGTCAGATTTGTCATACTATCCTAGTGAGGACCCCGCCTTGACATAATTATTAATGCGGCTAATTAATGCTGATGCCGAGCCACTCAGTAACCATTTATCCATTTTCGTTTTATTAAAATAAAAGCCGCAGTTTAAAAAAAAGAAAAAAAGAAAAGTGGGATTTTTCTCATGGGGTGGGGGGTGGGGGGCAGGTAATGTGTCAAAATATTACTTCATTAAAAGTGTAAAGTATCCAGGAGGTAATGTACTCAAGTGGAAGTAAAGTTTTTTTTAAATAAAAAAGCTGCTACTTTTAAATGCACTCATGCATTCCAAGGTAAAAAGGAAATGTTTTTAAACTGACGAAATGAACCTGTCGTGTTTTCAGGGGGGAAAAGGACTCATCCGCTCTTATTACTTATCCAAAAGCATTATAAACGACTCCGTTTTACCTGAAAACATGGTTTGATCTGGGGACTCTTGCTGCTCTTGTGCATGACTAATGTTATGTTTGGTAATGAAATAACTGGACATCAAAACATCCTGGAAATAGCCAACATTTACACTTAGCTAGAATTTGACCTCAATAAATATTAGCTCCCCTTGACTTGATAAATGTTAGCCCCAGGAATCGATGCTAGTCTAACGTGACATTAGCAAATTTATTTACATACAGACAGTTAAAGCTGGCAAATGATCATCGTGTCTTCTCAGTTTCAGTGATGTTCATGCCTCCGAGAAGCGTTGTTTGCGCGTCTGCGGCGTTTTGCGTTAATCCGCAAAAGGCACGATTTGAAACCACAAACTAAAAAAAAAAGAAAATGTCTAACGGAAACTGTTGAATTTTGAAGATAAACTCTTAACAAATGCAAAAAAAAAAAAAAAGGTTTTTTACGCTCGCATGAGGTGGTTATTCAGATGACTCAATAATGCGATATTTCACAAAACTGAAAAAGGAAACTTGTTTTTCACAGTTAAGACACATGACAAGCCATGAAGAGGCAATGCTAACACTACCTTTTGGGGAAAAAGCAGCGCTCCCTAAGAGCTATCACAAGAGGAGAAAAACCGGCTTAATGGAAACGCAGACCACTCGCAACTGTGTTTTGTCGAAAGTTTGAAAATATCGCTTCTAGTTTGCCCAAAACTGCATCAGAAACCCACCCAGAGAGACAACCAAGACGCCTCATTTTCTGTTCTTTCTTTTTTTTTTTTCATGTACGTATACGTACGTATTTTGCTTACACATTGACACGTTTTTCATGAGGCAGGGTCAGAGGAGCTCATCCTCATGTTCAGCCCTGCAGTCCACTCGCAACCCGATTTGTTCGCGACTCGAATCAGTGTTTCCCATTGAAATGAATGTAAATACAATTAATGTGTTTCAGTCCTCAAAAACATGTTTTTAAAGTGTATTATGGGT
>JAQMCW010000011.1:3637607-3650544 GCA_030068335.1 Chrysichthys cranchii
ACTACCATTTCCACTTTCTTGGGACCCGTAATGAAGCTTATAGAGCAAAAATGCAGAGAAACACAACGAAAAATGCATTGAACAGGTTCACTCCACGAGTGCTTGACCAGAACTGAATGTTTGTACCGTGAAGCGTGGGTTGGCTGCCTGTACGTCAGTCGAGGACTTGTTCGTCCGTTGGTCGGTCGGTCATCTGTTCAGGAATTTAGTTCATACGCCGATTTGTTCGCCATCTGACGCATTTGTAAGCCGAGGGTCCACTGTATCTTTTTCCATGATCAATCCATTACAAGTTACGTAAAATGTACAGTTTAGTTGCGCAACGTTCACTCAAACCTGTCATCCCGAAAACGTTCCCTTCTATAAAAGTGCGAATTTCTTAAAGATCATGAGAAGAAGAAAAATTCTCTCATTTTCCCCTTCTGTATCTTTAGTTAGACTGTGAAACCTTCTTACAAAAGTTGCGTTTAAAAATGTAAACAATTTTCAACTTTCAATATACGACATGTAACCATTCCGAAAGCAGAAAGCAACTTCTTGTTAAATGAGTACCAGGGTTGACGTTTTCAGCATACAGCTAGCAAATTTACAAAATGTGGCTAACCAGCACCTGTGCTGCTGACACGAGGACATTAAAGCCATTCTAATGCTTTACTTAAAATGAATTTTAATCGAAATTTGTGTAACAGGGTTGCATCTTCACATTTACAAAGCCTTAGTGACAGTCCAAACATGGACTCGTCTGGGAAATGACATCTTTGAAACACATTTTGTACATACTATTTAACATTAACAGTGATGGAGTTTAACGATTAGATACAATTCCAGGCAAATTAAGGTCCACTACACTTTTATTTTAAAGACTGCCTTGACAAGGCACCTATCTGCAGGTCACCCTCCCTACCATTGCACCCCTGCCCCTGAGTGGTAAGTAATAATTCAAGAGGCGAGAGAAAGAAAAGTGAGAGGCCTATTCATTAAAGACTGATGTCACATCTAATGCATTTTGCACTTCAGACCTTGGCGGGAAGTCCATTACGTTCCTCCTACCAGGATATTGCATGCTGGGTAGGACAGAAATTCATTATCCTACAACATGACTACATTAGCTTCATCGTAACCACCTGCACCGTCTTCCTCTCCAATAGCAGCAGGATAGCTCCTTCACTTTCTCATGCCTCTAATTTAAGCTCTTGACTCCACCACTCTTCAGAGTTTTTTGGGTTGGTTTTTTTTTTTTTTGGTTGTTGTTCATGCTTTACTTTAGTCTGTTCTTCCATCTCTTCCTCTTCTCCTCTCGCTCATGTTGGGTTTTTGTGACTGGACAAAGAGGCGTGTGATTGAAACAAACACTTGACATTTATCACAAATGCCATGGTTGTTAATTAGTAGCCTGAGAGCTCTTTAGAAATCTCATCATTACATGAGCAGACCACTGAGTGTTGCACTGACTGGTTTACTCCAAGCCAGGCGAAAAACACGAGCAGCTCATGCTTATCTTTAACCAGCATGGAAAAGCCAGTCTGTGCTTTCGGACATGTGAAAAGATCATTATGTGGACGCATATATTATCCTCAGTGAAGACAGCACTGTGGTCAGATTAGTATTAGTATTCCAAAAGATGCATGGTATTTGCAAATGATATAATTTACTCGCTTCATGTTTGAGAAGTTAAAAAAACAAGCATCATTCTGCACTGAAGATCAGCGATGAATATTTCATGACTTAACCTTTGCGATTCAAAGCACTCCTGGCTGGACTTGAACCAAAAAAAAAAAAAAAGCAATTAAAGGACAATGTGTTCCTCTAAAGCAAAGAAGCATCACTTGTAAGGGATGAAAGAAATTACCTTAACAGTGAATTGATCTCGAATTGATTATGTATAGTGTTGCAAAATGGAAAAGCTTGAAGGCTGCACCGCCTATCTATTCGCTTTCTACTTCATCAACTCTCTGAAATCCCCCAAAATGTCTTGCTGTTCCCGATTCCTGCTGTTCAACCACACAAGGACAATTAACATATGTGCTTTTATCTTTTTGTGGCGTTTGATTAGAAATAGACGTGAACTAATAAGAACAGCAGGAGCTCGTGTATGCAGGATTTGTGTGACGAGGCTGACACCTACTGGAGGCCGTGGGAATTGCAGTTTTGTTCTCTGGGCTTTTGTACCTAGTGTGTTTAATTTCACGAGTATTATGTAGCTTGGAAAATAATTTACAGGCAATAAGTGGACCATAAGAACCACTCTTGTAGTATTAATTAGTTTAATTTTTTTTTTTTTTTTTTAAGACCATTAAGGGCCATCTGGGGGTATCACAAGCTTAACCCCATAAAGAAAGTGAAAGTCAAAAAGTAGACATACCAGTAGTTGTGTATACTCAAGTATTCAAGTGTATTGGAATTTTATTTCATCAAGTACTTCACTAACTCACAAAACTAGTAGTGAGTTGACTTGTTACCCAGTATAAACCAAACTAGCTAGCAAATTAGCAGCATTAGCTGATAAGCCAGTAAAAACAAAATTATCTAGCGAATTAGCAGCATTGGTTGATTAGGCTGTAAAAACAAAACTAGCTGGTAAACTAGCAGCATTGGTTGATTAGCCAATAAATACAAAACTAGCTGGCAAATTAGCAGCATTGGCTGATTAGCCAATAAACACAAAACTAGCTGGCAAATTAGCAGCTTTGGCTGATTAGCCAATAAACACAAACCTAGCTGGCAAATTAGCAGCATTGGTTGATTAGCCAATAAACAAAACTATCTAGCAAATTATCAGCATTGGTTGGTTGTCCAGTGTAAGCAAATCTAGCAGGCAAATTAAATTAAACTAAACTAAACTAGCTAGCAAATTAGCAGCATTGGTTGATTGTCCAGTATAAACCCAACTAGCTAGCAAATTAGCAGCATTGGCTGATAAGCCAGTTAAAACAAAATTATCTAGCGAATTAGCAGCATTGGTTGATTAGCCAGTAAAAACAAAACTAGCTGGTAAATTAGCAGCATTGGTTGATTAGCCTGTAAAAACAAAACTAGCTGGTAAACTAGCAGCATTGGTTGATTGTCCAGTGTAAAAAAGACTAGCTAGCAAATTAGCAGCATTGGTTGATTAGCCAATAAATACAAAACTAGCTGGCAAATTAGCAGCATTGGCTGATTAGCTAGCATAAACAAAACTATCTAGCAAATTAGCAGCATTGGTTGGTTGTCCAGTGTAAGCAAAACTAGCTAGCAAATTAGCAGCATTCCTTGATTGTCCAGTATAAACAAAACTATCTAGCAAATTAGCAGCATTGATTGATTAGCCAGTAAAAACAAAACTAGCTGGTAAATTAACATCATTGGCTGGTAAACTAGCACCATTGGTTGATTGTCCAGTGAAAAGAAGACTAGCTAGCAAATTAGCAGCATTGTTGATTAGCCAATAAATACAAAACTAGCTGGCAAATTAGCAGCATTGGCTGATTAGCTAGGATAAACAAAACTATCTAGCAAATTAGCAGCATTGGTTGATTGTCCAGTGTAAGCAAAACTAGCTGGCAAATTAGAAGCATTGGTTGATTGTCCACCAATCCACCACAGGGCGACACACAGAGACAGACAACCATTCACACCTACGGGCAATTTAGAGTCACCAATTAGCCTAATCCCCTCTGTCTATTTATTTGGACTGTGGGAGGAAATTAGAGTACCCAGAGGAACCCCACACGGACAACATACAAACTCCACACAGAAAGGCGCCCAAGACGACCCCAAGAATCGAACCGAGGACCTTCTTGGTGTGAGGTGACAGTAGGGTTGCCAACTTTTTGAAGCCCAAATGCGGGACGGTGCAAATGCGGGGGGTGGCGGTGTCTAAATGTTGCGAGCGGGAGGGTTCTTAGCCGGTTCAATGCTCATTTTGATCACACACTCCATAATTTTGTCATCGCTCACCACTAGTGGCCAGTACAGATACGAAAACACACTATACACTTGCTATGCTGACAGTAATCTATTACTGGCCAGCAAGGCTGTGCCTGGAATGCGGGACTAGAGCTGTCCCAGACGGGACACTTCAAAATCACCCATTGTCCGGGACAACCCGCGTAATTCGGGACGGTTGGCAACCCTAGGTGTTCGTGCTAACCACCACACCACCGTGCCACTCTTATGACTTATTTTGTAATAAAATTCTAAATTTACTTTTTAATCTTAAACCTCTTTCATTGATATGCTATTATATTTTCAGTTTCCTACATTACTCACAATGAAGTTTGGTACCTGGTGATGGTGGCTGCCAGGGGAAAGGGTTACTTGATTAAAGGAACCTGCTCACCCTTCCCAGAAGTCTTTACTCCAAGTAGTAGTTACCCTTTCCAATGCCCTCACTATCATCAATATTTCACTGTGTTACATTTGAAAAACAAACTGCGACAGTGCAGTGACATCCTAAGACAGACATCATTAATTGGAACATGAAATTGCAATTAGATATCTTGTCAAGCATTTTAAATGCATTCGACCGATCCACTGTGTTTTCTTATGGTTATTCAGTACCCAAACAAGCAAAAACAAAGAACTGGATTCTTGGAAGGGCATATTAAGCCAGTGCAATGTGATCTCTCCTAATGAGTTAGGCAAGTGCCACACCGTCCCACGCACCCTTGCCTTGTAAATAGTCCCAACTTAACATGTCCAGAAAAACCCCCCACTAAAGCTACTTGCACTCAGGTATGACTATGGGTTGTTTCCATTTTTAAATAGGTAGCATTATTTATGTTCAGCAGTATGAAAATATAGCAACTAATCGTGTGTGTGTGTGTGTGTGGGGGGGGGGGGGGGGGTTAGTCGTACAATAAAATCATAATGTTTGGCAAATCAAGTGTTAGAGTGGGTGTTTCAATTAATAAATATTTTCTTACCTTTATAGTAGCTTATGTATGATGAAGCGTACAGTCTGGTGCCTTTGTCCACAGTTACTAAAAGGAGCATTAAAAGTATTCTTATATTTATGGTACCAGTTGAATGTTGGTGGACACATCTTCTAATTTAATGTTTTTTTTTAAATGACTAAATGTGTGGACTGTCGTTTCTCTTTACTTAGTAGAGCGGTTTGTAAAATAACATGTATTACTTCACTAGTAGAATAGGGTTATTTACTGTATACTAACACAGCACAACTGATGATTAAGATGGCAAGAAATTCCACTAATGAGCTTTAGACAAGGCTCACCTGATAATAGAAAAGCATTCCAGGTGACTCCACTCATGAAGCTGGTAAGATGATGCTAATAGGGTGCAAAGCTGGCATCAAGGTAAACGCTGCCTACTTTGAAGAATCTTAAATATGAAACACATTTTGTTTTCTTTTGAACTCTTGCTTTCTTTCAGAGCCAGAATCAGAAGTGATTATAATGTGATTGCTTGTGCAGGTAGTCCTTTCACCACTACCTTAATACTATGATGCAGCAGCACTTTATTGCTTTGTCTGTCATCTCTTACTAGCCAAACTGATTTTGGACTCAACTGCGTGGTTTGAATTTTCATTATGAGACGTTGAACGTTGTAGGAAAATGGCGAGGGAGAAATAAGGCTTTTACTCTTTTGTTTAGGAGCTAGCAGTAATTCATTACATTTAACAAATTCTATTTATTTATTCATAGATATTTTTCTTCTCTTAAACACTGTTGTACCAGCCCTAGCAATGATGTTGATGTGGCAGACAATCGCTGCCTTCTCACTAGAATATGGGAAACACTGCACCAATCAGTCCTACTGCTGTATCACCCTATTTAGTTTGTACCTCTATTTATTTAGGCATTTATAATAAATACAATTTTAAAAAAAATCATGAATACGCTTTCAGTTTAAATTTCTAGGATATACAGTATTATGGATAGGATAGGATGGGTATAGTGGAGCCTAGTGGCGTGTGATGTGTATCACAACATTTCATCTCCAAAAGTGCAAGCTACTCAGAAGTGCTTTTGTTTAGACATCATAATTATTGAAACAGCTTATGAGTTCATGTTTGAATTTCTTTTAATGGTTATATCTGTCTATTATAAACATAGACAACATTAAACTGATCTATTGCTTCGTTGTTAAAGTCACAGGATCTGCGAGGAGGGGAAAAACACATTTTATAGTACGGTAAGTGTAGGCCATTTTTAGCCATGCGTGCCTTATCATTCCATTAGGTTATGATACATATTTGTTCAGAATATTACTATTATTGTATCCATATCTTTTTTGTGCAGACCCTACATCAAGTAAGGATACAACAGAGACCTCTTGTGTCCTGTGCTGTGGATTCATTGGGAAAAACATGACAGTTAATGAAAGATTGTTTAATAGAAAAACAACATTGGACTCGTTTTGCATATTTGTTCAATAGACAAAATATTTGCATGGGTCATGGACAGTCATCAGCCTCAGCCAGATTCAACAGTTGCTGCATCGTGTCTTCAACCACTTTACGTTTCACAGTTTCTGAAATAAATTTCACATTTTAACAAATCGGACACGTCTTCATTGCACTGTGCCAGCCTAAACCACAAAATAATTTATACAAGTTTTAAGGGCAAACCCAATCAATACCGCATTGCCGTAAAACATTTAGCAGTTTTGAGAAAACACCCCAAACACTAGTAATAGTAATATACTTCTTTAAAACTTTAATTCTCCAAAGTTTTCACTTTCAGCAGTTTAAAAGAAGCCTCTGAAATGGTTTTGACCTGAAGCTTGCACTTTGCTTCCAGGAACATTTCTTTACATGCAAGTGAAGAGCAGCAGCAGGTGAATAGAAAGATTTGCATCGAATTGTTTTGACAAATGTGCTTCGTGGACAAGCTGCCAGAAGTGCATTCTGCTTCCAGTGCCTTACGCAAGCTTTAGTGAACTTCCATCTAAATCATCGGCAACTGTGAATAGAAAAATATGTACGAACACCAGCGTTAAAAAAAGAAATTCCCATATGTAACGTTACAGTAAATGTGACACCAATAAAGATATTTAAAGATGCCTTAAAAATCCAGAAACATAGTGCATCCAACATTATATCTACACAAGGAATCCAAGTGTTCTGCCTCATCAAGGCTGATCCTCAGCAGGACCGGCATCACAAATCGCCTCTATCAGAGAACACACCTTTAATATCCCTATA
The DNA here is from genome assembly GCA_030068335.1 of Chrysichthys cranchii. NCBI lineage: Eukaryota > Metazoa > Chordata > Actinopteri > Siluriformes > Claroteidae > Chrysichthys > Chrysichthys cranchii. Next base: position 3,644,755 of record JAQMCW010000011.1, read on the forward strand.
ATGAAAGTACAAGAAGACTAATAAAAAAAATCTAATTTACAGGGCTTTTTTTCCCATTTAACCCATATGTCATATCAACCAAAGTATGTTTAGTGTCAGATCTTTGCTTCTGTAGTCTTCTGGAGCTAAGAGTCTCGTTTGGTCTTCACAAAGTAATAGGATAAAGAAAAAGTAAATATTGCAAGTCAATTTTCTGTAAACATCGTCCTCAAACCGCATGCAGGTATTAAATAATCCCAAGGCAAGATGAGGTGGTTTAGGACACAGTGTAACCTAGGGTAATCTGTAAACATGAACCTCACTGGATTATATGGGCGGCCATCTTGGACACCTGGAGTTTTTAACCAGTGTGTCCCCAAGCCCTGGTCTCCAAAAAATGGAAGGGGAATTGTTAAAATCTGGATGTTAGGTTTGAAGTATGTTCACCTTGTGTCCATGTGGGTTCCTCTGGGTTCTCTGGTTTCCTCCTAGGTCTTGAAAACATGTCAGTAAGTGGACTGACTACTCTAAATTGACCCTAGATGTGAAGAAGTTTGTGAATGTGTACCCTTAAATTGACTTGTGTACTACCTAGGGTGTTTCCCTGCATCGGATCCAGTATTCCTGGGAATGGTTCCGAATTCACAATGCCCCAGATCCGAATAAAAATGAATAATGAGATGAAGATGAACGATTGACTTCCACCACTTGTTACCTACGTTAGCCTCCTAGCTCTAGTACAAAACTAACTAGCAGACACCAAACATGCTTTGGCTGATGATGGACCCATGATATAGATTAGACCCCCCACCACCTACCTACTCCTTTACATTTTTTGTTTTGAAAAGTGCAATTTGAATGATGTCCTGCTCAGCTGATGATGAAGACCCTGGGGCCTTCCTCTCTCATTGGTGGCAGGCTGTCCACATTCTCAATGAGCATATGTTTGTCCTCCCTCTTTCCTGGGCTGCCCAGGGTCTGAGGCTGGCACAGATTACTCCTCAGATCATCCAAAGTCACACGTAGATCCTTGAAAAGATGGAGCATGCTCACACCAAGCACAATGACCAGGAAGCCTCCTATGGTGCCCACGACATCCACGGCCGACATGGAGCCCCACTCTTTGAACAGGATGATGGAGGTGGTGAGCACCACGGTGGTGAAGAACACGTAGTAGATAGGGTAGACAAGCAGCGTGTTAAAGGTGTCCAGAGACTTGTTCAGGTAGTTGATCTGGATGATGACGGACGCCACCAAAGTCAGCAGGAGTATCCAGGTGAGAGGATGACTGAGGACTGACGGCTTGACGAAGACCGTGCGGAGGAAGATGCCCAGGCCCTTCACTGAAGACACGGTGAAGGCTCCGAGCAGCGAGCAAATGCTTATGTAGATTAATATGTTGGTATGACCGATGCGAGGAGAGAAGTAGAAGATCATAACCAAACAGGCTATGAGAAGGATGCTGGCAAACACAAGGAAACCTTGAGGAGACAGAAACTGGTCATTAGGTTGTTTTTTCTTTTGTTTTCAAAGGTTTAAAAGGTATATCTTAACCTATAATAACCTATTACTGTATAATTTTCAATAAACACCACCAACACCAAGCAATAGATCTATAATACCATTGCTAATGCCATGTTTTCTTGGTAAAGACAGCGTTTCTTACTATTCTCCACCACTTAAACAAAGAACACATGAAAAAGACATGTAATTGTACTTCATTACTATACTCAAGTATTATTTTGACGTATTTATATTTTTTTTATCTGCGTTTTGAAACTGAATTCTTGTACTCTTCTTTACATTCCCAATTCTGGTTGGTCAGGAGTTGGTTCATTTTAGGTAACAGCAGCTCTGCCAGTAGTGTTGGCTGATAGCAGGTTTTCATTTCAACAGAAACAGCTAATTAAATGCCAAGTCTAATAATAAATGAATAATGAATAAACGAAGGTATTGTCATTTAAGATAAATAATTGTTGATATGGTAATATTTTCTGGTATGAGATGTTTCTTTACGAAAGGAGTCTCCGGTGTCAGTGGTTTGGGAATATCTAAGGATAGCTGACATCGCTCTGTGAGGTACTGACAACATGTTGTACTGTATATTTTAGTCGTATTAAATTTAAAGGTCCACTATGTAGGATCAAGTTTATTGCAACCTCCTGAATGCCCCTCCCTTACCATTCCTTTTCCAAGCATGTATTAGAACGTATGGTAGCTGTTAGGTTCCAGCAGCGTACTTCCAATTACTTACCTTCATGCTTCCTTGTTTTTCTTTTTTTTGCACTAAATAGTAAGTATGGTCCTCCATTTCTCAAAATTTGAGTTCTCAGACTTGTTAGCTAGCACCAGCAAATACTGATTCCTCTTCTTTCTTCTTCTTGGTCTCCCTTTCTTCTTTTTCATCTTCCTTTTGGTGCTTCCTTCTGGATTCAGACCTTGACTTATAAAAACATGAAGCGCGGAACCTCTAAAGGTTTGTCCGTTCTGGGTTACCATAGCGAGGCGAAATTGCGGCTACGGTATCCCTATGTAGATATACAGGGCTCCTCTAAGCATACAGGAACACACTGATTTGTAGCACAGGTAATTATACACTAATGAAAACATACTTATGAAGACTATATTCCATTCCTGCTAATAGACACCCCCCCAAAATCCTCCATACTGGACCTTTAAAGATTTCATGTCAGACCTCATCACGTCACTGAATAATTGCTGATTATTTTCCTTATTCCGAACTTAGTTTAATAGTTTCTCTTTGCGTTTAGTGTACTGGTAGTTCCACATCCATATTAGTGGTTAGCGTCATTGTGGTTTGTTTTCAGGCTTGCTTCTTCTTTATATTGTGTTCCACTGTCTGTCTAGTCCAGTAAATAAACCCTTCCCTTCACTCATAAAGGTGTGGGCTTCATTTACATTGCTAACGAATGTTTATAAAGCTGAAGGTACACTCCCTATTTCAAAGAAATACCCAAACACCAGAAAAGGAAGTTTATAATGCACACCATTATGCCGGGAACAATGTGTATGGTTTCTCCTGTGCAACGAAAAGGAAGTGTTCTATGGAAGTGAATTATAAACATGCACCTGGGTCCAACAGCTTATCTGTCATCTCACTCAGAGTAGTCACCGCTTCCTCTTCTGGTGCGTGGATGACCATTATAGTGCTTCCCAAAAGGCTTAGCATGCAGCCGAGCTTCCCTAGCAGGTTCATCGTTTCCCCAAACAGGTGAGAAGACAACACGGCGCTGGACAGAGAGAGAACGAAATATAGCAAATGTATAATATGACATAATGTAACGAGCATCTCGTTATTACTCAAAATTCCATCGATGTTATATTCTGATCATTATAAATACGACACCTATTTCAGTTTAATCCTGGTACACCGATTATGAAAATGCAGTAAAATAAGAGGAAGTTCATTCTTGTATTGAATCCTGAACAGATTTGCATAGCTACAAAGCTACATCACCACTGTTGTTATTGATATAAAGAAGTTATATACATATCTTAACAGCATATTACCTGAAAAGAACGCTTAGTGCTCCGAGGGGGGTGACCACAGTGGCTGGAGCGAACATGTAGGCTGCGAAATTTGCTGCTTCACCTCCTCCCACTGTAAAAATAACAAAACAAACAAAAAAAAAAAACCCAAACACAACCCACACATTATTTATTAGATCATGTATGGTTATAATGGTTAGGAATGAATTTATCATACAATACACTTACTGGTCAAGAGTCCACCCCACCACAGCCAGTCCTTCAGGTAGCCATGTCCTCCTTCACCTAGAAAAAGTATAGATATTGTTTGAGATTTAGAGAGATCAGCCTTTAAATTTCCGCAGTGCATCAGTTATCAGAGCGTTAATCCTGACAGCGCTATATGCAACTACTGTATGTATTATCTAAGCTGCTTTCTCATAAGAACATCACCTTTCATTTTGACAGTACAAACGTCGGAGACAAACTAAATGTTACGTAAGGAATGAAAAACTTGGAACATGCCATTATCGGAAAATAATCAATAGCGAGGCAGCCCAGTGCAAAGCAGAGGTACAGTTACCATCCCAGAGTTGATTCTTTTCCTAGGAAATTCATGTTCTTGAGTCTTTTATTCTTGCTACACGACAGCAACGCACAACGACAATTTTTTTTTTAATTAATCAAAGAATTAAAAAAAAAAGTCATTCCCTCAATTTCTCTTGAAGTTAACAAGACAAAAATAGCACTCACACCAAATAAGTGCAACATCAGTATTCACACTGGAGACTCCTTCCATTAATGTTAAATAAGTTTCCTAAACCGTTAGCATAGTTAAAGATAATAATAAAAATGAATGATTATATTTTAATATCAATTAATAATTCAATAACACATAATTATAATAATAACAATATGTAATGTAATACTGTTAATTATTGTAAAAAGTATTAATAATTATAGATATTTGGGGATTTTTGCCCTTTTAAATCTGCATATTATTAGACTGAAATGACATGAAGTGACCAATCCGAATTATGAACTGAACAGCTCTGTGGTAGAATGGTATAATAATCAGTGGTATTTAAACCAATTTAGCCAGTGTTTGCAACAAAGAGCAATCCATCTGAAGCCTACCACTAAATGGATTTCTTCAAAATTAAAATAAAAAACATAAATGAACAAACACCTATAATTATTGATTTGGTGAAGTTTCGAAAGTTCAGATGTACAGAACACTGTACATCAATTATATCCTATTCTCAACAGGCAATTTGTTCTGCTTAGAAAGTATTGACTGAGTTTAGGAGGTGAAGAGATGTAGTATTGGTAGATTGCAGTCATAAAAAAAGCTATGTAACGCACTCACCTGCTCTGGTTTGCCCGTTTGCAGCCAAACGCAGCAGTGCCTTCTTTTTCAGGATCACGCTTCCTCCTATGAGAAAAGCCGAGAGCACGGCTAAACTCAGGCCGATCCAAAAGTCGCTTTTTCTCCATTTGTCTGAAGAAAGAGCCGGCCCAGGAGCGGTGGAGTTGTATTCGCTGGTCAGAGTCCAGTTGCTGGCTTTCTCTGAGTCAATCACACAGCCAGAGGTGGACGATGGACAAAACAGTCTTATAACTGTCCCTGTGATAAAAGACATGCTTGATTACTGCTTTCTTTTTAACATAACCAACAGTCAATCCAAATTTCTTTGGCACTCTTCATGAAGAATGAATATAACAAATGAATCAGACATGCAACAATTATGGTTTTGAGCATAACCATCCTGAGAGGCTGTATACTTTTAGCCCAGATTTAAAAATGACTGGTCGCCTGATTTTAGATTTGCCTGGAAAAAAAGCATAGTATAACAGCACTACACTATAAAAGTAGAACAGTACTACATCTCTTCATGTAATGTCTAAAGGTTAGAGGTGGATTTTCCTCCATGCCCAGCATCGCAAACTCATTTATATTCCTAGGTCTGTGAATGTGGATGGCCATTTTTAATTTTTAAACTGGGTTGAACGTGAACATTGACATGATCATTGCCACACTGCTGTTTTGTTGTGCACCAATTCTGCATTGGTTTAGATATATTTAAATTTTGTGGATAATTGTGTGTTATAATGACCTGTATAATTGTGTGTGTGTGTGTGTGTGTATGTATATTTTATATATACAGTGAACCCCCGCCTATCGCGGGGGTTACGTTCTGCCAACCCCCCGCGAAAGGTCAAACCGCGATAATGCCGTGTCACGTTAATTTTTATTATTTATAAATATTTTCAGGCTTTATAAACCATTTCCACTCTCTTATTAACCTTTCCCACACTCTT
>JAQMCW010000011.1:3671742-3684090 GCA_030068335.1 Chrysichthys cranchii
ACACACACACACACACACACACACACACACACACACACACACACACACACACACACACACACACACACACACCTGCTATTAGAAGGATCCCCAAGCTGATAATTATGTCCATAAATATTCGCTATATCACTAATAATGAGATGATATGTGTGGTAACCTGGGAACCTTGATATTACTTATAGATAGATAGATAGATAGATAGATAGATAGATAGATAGATATTCTAATGACCACTTTGTTAGGAACGCCTGTATTCCTGATGCAGTTATTTAAATCAACCAGTCATGTGGTAGCAGCACAACACATAAAATCATGCAGATACAGGTTAAGAGCTTCAGGTAATGATCTCAGAGATTTTGACCACGCCATGGTTGTTGGTGCCAGATCGGTTAGTCTGAGTATTAGAAATTAGAAATCTCCTGGGATTTTCACACACAGCAGTCTAGAATTTGATCAAGTGTCAGACAGACTAGTTCAAGTTGAAAGGAAGGCTACGATAACGTAAATAACCATCCTTTACAACCACGGCGAGCAGAAAAGTGTGCCAGAATGCACACAATCCTTCAAACTTTGAGTCAAGTTCCAGTCTTGTCAGGCAACACTACGACCAAATAAGGTTTCAGTCTTGTTAGGCAAAAATAGAACTATGAGCAACAGTGAGCACTGACTCACTGAAACTGGACAGGTGAAGATTGGGAAAAAATATCTCCTGTTCTTTAATTCTCCTGGTTTTCCCCATTCTTGTCCAGTTTCGTTAAGCCTGTGCCTACTGTGATTGTGTGACATTATACACTGCGTTGCTGCCACATGATTAGCATGAATAAGTATAGGTGTTCTTATTAAAGTGGTCAGCATGTTGTGTACTGTACAGGTAGTCCTCAAGTTACGATGGAGATGCATTCCCTCACACCCATCGTAAGTCAAAAATATCGTATGTCGAACCACTGTGTGGAACCATTTGCCTAGCTTAGGTATCTCAGCCTAGCTTAGCCCAGCTTAGCCTATCTTAGCCAGGAGACTTTTCCTGTCGAAGACCTGCTTTTGAATGAAAATTAGCTCTTGAAGCACACACAAAAAAAAGCACGCGGTAATGCACTGTACAGTACACCGAAACACAAGGTAACTTCGTGAGTGATCTGGGCATCGTCCGTGTACTTCCGGGTGTCGTCCGCGTACTTCCGGGCGTCGTCTGAACGTCCACGTACGTCATAAGCTTTTACACTGGCCTGCCAGCGATGCCTGCCCACGAATTTTAAATATTTTCTAAATATTTTACAATTTTTAGCACATCACAATCGTCATCGTAACTTCGAGAAATCGTAAGTCGGGCCATCGTAACTCGGGACCACCTGTATTTGAAAATAAATGCAGCAACTGCACTGCTATAAAATCTGATCTATAGCAAAAAGCAGTGTGAGCTCCATTCTTCAGAGAAGAACAAAACATTAGAGTTAAAATAAAGTGCACGTGCAACACCGGATTCTTTACACACCTTCATTCGCCGAGACTGGATTCTGGACTTGTAACAGAACTCGACCAAGGCCACCAGCATGGCCAGCCCCAGTCCTCCAATCAGGATGTAGAAAACCCCTGCCACATTACTGAGGCTCAGGGCGCTGGTCTTATCCTGAACAGCACAGAGAATACAATCAGAAACCAATACATATACAACACACACACTGACACGCACATGCGCACACACAAACAAGCACACAGATACACACACACACAGATACACACATGCATTCACCAAAGTACTCTTCTCTTACTAAGGCTAGCACATAATTCATAAATACATAACAGACAATCTACTAGTTTGAGATGCAATATAGTCTGCGCAGTCGTAATACACTACAATATACTAAATAATGCCTTTAAATCCACACAATTTAATATTCACAGATTTTTATAGATAATTTTCAGCAATAACATGATCTAGTGAACACTTTCTAAAGCATGCAGACAGACCCATGCACAAGAACAAGCTGGAATAACACATATCACTCTCCAGAACATGACAGGTGTATCTATTTATTCTTTCTGCATACTCAGATTAAAAAAAAGGCTGTCACAGAAACACGTAAAACATCTCTCCATTATACAACTTAAGCAGCCTCTACGTTTGAAGTGCATACAGTAGGTGAGAGGAGTCGTTCTATAGGACATAGGGATTGGGAGGTATAGCATACTGTATAACGTCTCAGACGTAAGCTACGGCCTGTGAGCGCTTTCTCTGTCCCCGTGATGGAGGCCATGGCATTACATTGGGGCAGCAGAAATCAGTGGCATGCAGGAGTTTTTCGGACCATACTGTGGTCTCATTCAACAGCATGCACGTTGCTTTTACAGTCTCTGGCATAAGTATTCACCCCCCTTGAACTTTCAGACATTCTGTAAGGAACTCACTCGGACACCATTGGGATTATAGCTCATGAATCGACACGTAAGCCCGTAATACTTAAGTGGTTGCTTTTCAGACTAATACCCTTCTTACCCGATCACTGACTTTTGGTGGATGGCCTCCTGTACCACTTTCTTTTTTTCCTTTCTTTTAAAGAATGGATTTCAGGACACGTAGGAAGTGGGGGATTTTGTTTCTAAACAAACCATGATTGAAACTTTTCCAGATCTTTTTCAGAACACACAATATGGCCAAAGGTTTGGGCAAACCTCACCATCTAACCCATATACAGGTCTGTTCCAGAAGCAAAAAAGGGGGGGAAAGTACATATGACTGTGATAGCTGTGTCCCCACATACATTTAACCATATAGTGTAGCTCCTTGGTCTTCAGGATGCTGTCTGTGGATATGTTCAGGCGTATATATGGAGATCATGTGACATTTTACCTGCACCAACACTACACTTGTAGCTGATAATGTGATGTCTAATGGGAAGTTTTTGCACAAGGAACCAATTTTCGGGGCTTTACAGCAACAGGGGGTGAATACTTGTGCAATCACAACTTTTACACGTTTATTTGTAAATATTACTGGACCTATATAGATTTTTTCTCCTATGGGCTATTTGGTGTAGACTCATGATATATAGTTCCAATTAGATCCAGTCAATTGGACAAAATGTGGAAAAGTTTAAGAGGGGTGAATACTTACGCAAGGCACTATAAAACATGGACAAGGATAGATAGCATTACCGATCTCTCTGGGGAAAGAGCAATCAAGTGACAGGGATCTCACAGCGGCGCATTACTCTCCAAACTGTCGTTTACTCGTATGTGGATGGATGGATGGATGGATGGATCTGATCCTAAATGATGATCAGACTGCAGGAGCATGATTAATAGCGGTGCACCTATTAAGCTTCATAGGCTTTGACATTAGAACCCACTGAATAATTTAAGCATGGCTGCCCAAACCTGCCCCCGGAGCTCCAGCACCCTGCAGAGTTGAGTTTGCGCCTGAATCTAACACACCCTGGCGCTGCTTCTGTGTAGACGGATTACTGAGTTAGCCAGGCTGGATCGTTGATGGTTTGACTTGATCCTGGATTTTTCTTTTCTTTTGCCAGAACAAGGAGTCCAGAAGTTTAAACCTGACTCAGGTCCAGACTTATTCGTTGTAAGCAAGATCAGATCACACTGTTTGGATGCTTTCATGGTGCCATTTGGATCGATAGACAAAAAGAGAGCATAAACCCTGCATGAGACACAAAATGCACCATTCGGCTAAGCTTTGCAGCTGAAGGCCATTCAATTTCAATTGCACAGCAGGCAATATTATTACTCTCTCCTATACTCCCTGTCAACCTGAATAGTCGAAATACTCATTGTCCGGTTTTTTTAATGTTTCTTTTTTTTTTTTAGTTTTACTAACTACATAGTATTTAGTTTTTTAGTTTGTAAGTTTTTTTAGTTTTGGTTCCACCTCAGCACCTCAACGATTTGCTTTTTACTTCATTTAATTATGTGGGAAATCAAGCTAAACCAAACAGCATACAAACAAACAAGTACCAATTTCTTTGATTCTGACTTGACAAATAGACGTGAAAAAGCGCCCTTAGATTGACTGTGTAATTGTTTTAGTATTAAAATATAGTTTAATGTGTCTAAAATTATTATTTTTAACATGATCGTTTAAACATTTATTATTCGTCTTCGGCCGCTTAATCCTGTTCAGGGTCGCGGGGGGAAGCTGGAGCCAATCCCAGCTTACTTCGGGTGAGAGGTGGGGTACACCCTGGGCAGGTCAGGACAGAGACAGATAACCATTCAGACCTACGGGTAATTTAGAGTAGGCAATTAGCCTAATCCTCTCTGTGCATGTCTTTGGACTGTGGGAGGAAACCCGAATTACCCGGAGGGAACCCACACGGACACGGGGAGAACAGAACTCCACACAGAAAGGCGCCCAGGTCGACCCCAGGGCTCAAACCCACGACCCTCTTGCTGTGAGGTGATAGGGCTAACCACCCTATATTATTATTATTATTATTATTATTATTATTATTATTATTATTATTATTATTATTTCAACAGAGGCTACTCTGTTTAAGGTGCAACACTTGCATATTAGGATAGTAACTGTATCTGTTGAATGTATCGTGCTGTGACCAAACCAAAAAAAATCCGAATGCATCTAATAAATGTATAACACGTGTAAAATGATTCTGATTCCTGGAGAAACAAAATCAAGCTTGGGGCATCGTACCTCATGTGCTTAGTTCACTTGTTCTCGATTTCACGTGGAACTGGAATCCTTAGATTAGCCTATAATTTCCATAGTATGGTTGATTTGTGCTCTCATTTTAAAATGTACATGCGATTTTAAGTATAAAACTGAATAATCAGGTTGCAGCTCAGTTTACATAGGTAGAATCGCCATAAGTCTCTGCTATGAATAGAGATTTTTAATTTAAAAAATGTACTTTGGCATGAGAACGTGTTATGAAGACCTAATTAAGACATTCTGCCATCACCTCCCGTGGTGTTATTGTAAGATGACTCTACACCGCACACGTTGCTCAGAAGTTTTTCTTTCTGGGTCTATCTATATCTGAGAGTGCTCTACACCTACCTAAATCCAGCTAATCCATTAAACCATGCACATGTTTTCTTCACACGTTAATCAAAATATGGGCACAAATATACTAATTTGAGAAGCTGAAATAGCAAGCACAAAAGACACAAGGTATGCATTCATATCATGGCACTCGTTTCATGACCCGGATTTGGTATCTCACTATTTGTGACACTGCTTAGAATTTACTGATCGTCATTTTGTGTCTCAATGTGCACTCATTGACCACTGTATTAGGTACCCCTGGGCACCTGCTCATTTATGCAATTATTCACTTCATGTAGCAGAGCACAAGAAATTAAATTGTGCATATACAGGGCAAGAACTGTTGATCTCCTGGGAACCCCCCCCACCACACACACAACACTCTCTGGGCTTCACACAGAATGGTGTGAAAAACTAAAAACATCCAGTGAGCAGCAGGTAGATTGGCATCCTTAATGATAGAGGTCAGAGGATTTTTTTCAAGCTTAACCCTGCTCTGGTACCATGAAAAAAGTCACATTCTTGGTACCATGGGTCAGTTTGACCCCATGGTGAAAAACATGTTATATGATGAGAATAACACCACTTTATATAACACAGTGTGTTATAAAATCAATCAAATAATATTGCACAATGCTTATTTCACCCCGCTGTAGGCAAAAATGTTACTGTTGGCATTGGTTGCACAACTAATTTGGTTTTCTTGTCGCTTGATCTGGGACAAATATAGCATCTCTTGCGTTGTCCTGGATGACGCTGTGTGGTGCTTGCGGCTGCTCTGGGTGGGATTTTGGATACAAAATTCCAGCGTTGTTTGTGTAACCGGTTTTCACATTTTCAATGTTTTGGTTGGTCCATGAAACGATCTCTGTTATCATGACATCATGGAAACATAAATCAAATGCTTTCAAGGGTGTGTCTGCTTGACCCCCATTCCCTTTCGGCCCTGGTTTCTGTCTGACAATATTTCGCATCGGGGTTCTTCTGACAGTTTTTGGTTTCTGTGACCACACATACCCGTCTTTCTGTTTATTTTTTATTTAGGTTTATTTTCACTTGGGGTCAAATTGTGACCCCATAGTACCCGTCAGATTGAAGGTACTATGTCGAAGCGAGAATAAACCTAAATAAAAAATAAGGGGAAAGACTTTGAAACTATCGAACATGTCACATACTTAGGAAGGCCTTACGAGAAAATACATAGTTGGCAAGGTCACTAACCATGACAGTTTCCAAAAAACATGGTCCAAAGAGGGCTGGGGTCACATAGACCCCATGGTACCAGAGCAGGGTTAAAGAAAGGCTATGGTAGCTCAATTAAACACTCTTTACGACTGCGGTGAGCCAAAAAGCATCTCAGATGGATCATGGGTTGACCCTTGAGGTGGATTCGTCTACAACACATCAGGTTTCACTTCATCACCTGGTCTTTTTCCGATTTTCAAGACGCCAAAGTCACCTGGTTTGGATTTATCATGATAAGAAAGTAATTAATTCATGACAAATGCAGAACAAGGCCCTGTTTTAATAAAGCACTGAAATAATAAAGTTGTGTGTTGGAACAAAACTCTGCAGGTTCGGAGATCTCTCAGAATAAGCATAGGCATCTCTGATTAAATAAACAGTGCTTATACATTCGAACTTGGTAGAGTCAATGGGCATCGACTATACAGTGATAGAGTGCTAATATCTGAATGTGTAAAAGGTCTATTTGGTTTTCATTTTTGCAGGGAAATTTGATCCAGAATTCCTAGACATGTTAATTGTATTAAGTACGAATCCGGCGATAAATCATGTATTTATCCCTCATGTACTGCAAATTAACGCTGGACCCAAAGCTCTTATACTTCTACAAATCCAATATAACTGTACAGTATTCTTAAGCGATACAACTTTCTTATGGTGCCAACGACGCTAACAAGAAAATCCTAGCAAGCGGAGACAAAGAAAACCAAATAATTCTTTCATACGTTTTTATGCTGCTTAATAACGACTAGCTCCACCCCTTTTTTTTGTGTTTTCTACCAGGCGAGGTTTCTTCATTTATTCAAAAAGCGCAGAAGCGCACGTTCCAGTAATCTCTTTTATTACGTAGAAAGAAGTCAAAAATCGGAAACCGCTACAGCTATACCGGAGATACTGGCACTTCAAAGGATAAACAATGTATTAAGGTAGAAATCCCCTTTTCTCTGTTTGGGCTTCCTGCCTGGAAGATTATGTGAATACAAATGAAGGCCACTGGGTCATCCTGACAGCACAGTACATAAGGGTTAAACATTTCATGTGCGAAAAACTGCAAATAGCTACCTTAACCAAGGTGCTTATCTCCCTACCTGCTGTATTTCAAAATGTCATTACCGTAAGCGAAGACACAGCCTAAAGCCGCGTGTGTGTGTGTGTGTGTGTTCTGGTTGCGTTCGGGTAAAGGGCAGATTGGAGACAGAGTGCAGGCAGTTGCTGTGTACTAGGGGTGGGGGATGAGTGGGCTTTTTTGATTAAGCTCTGAGGCTAGTTCACTAAAGTGAGGCAAAGCACCAATGTGGGAACTAACCTTTCTTCCGGAGTCCTTGCTTCCACACTCGCCTTTATCGTACCACCATTTGTTTTTCAGTTTGTCTAAGATGGCCTGCTCATTGAGCTTCAACACCGCTAGGTTTACGGGGATTCTTCAACCAGGGAAATAACATAAATAACATTACCCATGTTATCTTATGTTATTCAGCATTTAAGTAAACACACACCTATAAAATATGTACTAGTGTTCTACATGTCTACAGCTAGATTGGAAATAAAAAAAAAAAGAAAGAGGAAAAAAATAGCTTAATCACAAGTCTGAATATTGTGTCAGTGCCAAAGTGATATGCATTAATACTCCATCTAGCTTTGTTGCCTTTCTCCCTAGTGCAAGATGTGTATTACTATATCACTTTGGGTAACCGGCAAAAGGCGGAAACACTCGGATAGGGACGTGGGTTTTTTTTCTTTCTTCTATATGAAAATTTTCAATCAGCAATGATTTTAATGGGTATAGTTTTGGAAAGCTAGTGCATTGGAAGATCCAGATTCTAGCGTACAGCCCCGTACTGCATGAGTACGGGCGTCTGGGTGTAGGCAGAGTGTTTGGTGCGCGTAGATGCCGGTTACCCCTCCACCGTGGTGGTTACCCGCTGGATAGCTCATACTGGGGCTGACCTTGGAATCACCTCCCCCGCTGCCGCACTCGCCCTTGTCGTACCACCATTTGTTTTTCAATTTGTCCAACAGGCCCTGCTCGTTCAGTTTTAACACTGCCAGGTTTACTCGGTTTCTTGAAATGATAATAAAATAATCGGGGTCAGCGTCAGTGGTGAGAATGGGACAGCGAGGCAGAGGTTGTAGGAAATGAAACGTGAGTCAATCTTTGGAAGAAGAAGAAGAAAAAAAATAGAAGCGAAAAAAAAAAAACTTAAAATAAATCAAAAGTCAAACTGATCTGATCGTGTGCCTGTTTCTACAAGACCTTTTTGTTGTCTTGTGCTGTGTGATGTTCAGAAAAAAAGAATAAAAAAAAAATATGTAGTGTGAGGGAAGGAAAAAAAAAAAAGATTTTACCAAGCAAGATATGGATTCTTGGGAAGGGTTAGAGACGGCATTAGCAATGCTCTGGATTTCAGCTGGTTAGATCGCTCGTGTTATTTTGATTGCTGGTGAGAAATTTCGAAGGACGGCTTGTACGCTCTTTTTGCGGAACCCTGTATGGCCCGGCATGAATTGTGCCAGAGCATTCTTAATGCGCCGGCTCCACCCTTACCCAGCCTTCATGTGCTCCTGCTCCGGCGCTGTTACAGGGAAGCCCTTCCGCTGCGTGGCAGAGAGTGCCTCTGGGAAGGAAAGCGACCAGACCGTGGGTCTGCTCTGCTCCCAGGCAACAGTGTCTATCTCAGTAAAACCTCTCTTTCTGAGCCCTCCCTCTGTGTGACAGGGGGGTTAGAAAGAGGTCGGCTTATGGGTGACTAACTGAAAGCCAGACTACGTTCATGAGCGTTAGTTTCTGAAATTCACTGCTTTGGCAGAAAGAGTAACAGGCGGAGAGGAGAGGAGAAAAAAGTACTGCATTTTCCAGACTATAAGTCGTGTCTATTGCCCTGCAGCAAGTGCCGATTTATTAGCGTTCTTGGGTCCTGAAGGCCCGGATAACAGGAAGGTTACGATAAGGCGTACTTTTAGCATGGTGCTAACATAACGTTTGAACCTCAAATGGTGCAACAGGATTGGTCAGACCAACAAAAGTCCCACTAGTCCACGAGGGAATTCCAAAAAGATTCAGCATTAAACGTTATAAAGTGAAGATTTTGGGCCTCATTTATCAAACGAAACAGGACAGAATTTATGCGTTCAATTAGCATCGCAACAAGAAATGTGGATTTGGTAGTTTGGTTGTTTACTGCGAGAGCGCTCGTCTGTGTATAAATTTATGCATCAGAAGAACGCGGAAAAATAACGTGAACCTTCTTTTTTTTTCAGAAAAAAAAAATCGCCAATTGTTATGTATTAAAACTACACACACAACTTAAACAGTTTTGCGAGACTTCCATAATTCCATACTTGTAACTTGGGACGAAAAGAAGTAAAATAAAAATAAAGCCATACCATTAAGACAAATATGACGTCCTGTGCAATTGGGACAAAAGTAATAGCACCCCATAAAAGGAGGTAGCGTTGATGTGTGTCTATGGTAGCTGATTCGCCGCAGTGGTTGAGCTGCGTTATTGGAAAATTTGGCATATATTATGTTTAGGAAGTATTCTTTTGCAGCATGGTTTTCATTCCTTTTTTTTTTGCATGAGCTATTTTTGCCATTTATAGAGTTTTGTGAGCATGACTAAATGTAAATCGGCTGCGCTGTGAACGTGCCTGGCACTTCTGCCGTTTAAGCATAACTCGATTTTTCATAAGTATGGCACGGATTAATATTTATTTGTATGTAAAAACATTTACATGCAGCTTTATTAAAATGATTGATAAACGAGGTCCGTTGTTTAGAAATATGAATCTTCCCAAAGAAATTCCGACCAATCCCACCTTTCTGTCGCGGTTTTTTTTGCACCTCCCTACCATATTTTCTGATGAAGTAACCTGGTTCTGTTCCTCAAAAAAATATTAAACCACCATGACCCAGCACAGAATAAAGCGCTTATAAAAGATGAGTGAATACATGAAATAAATATGCTCCCATGGTAATCAACATAGCCCTATTTTTGCCCTGGACGCTGTCTAATGGATCAGTTGTCCTGATAAGAAAGTAACCCCCCCCCCACTCCTGATAAAGCCTACGGGATTCTAGGCCTTCCTGTTCACCTCGAGATCAACTAACAGTTAAACTACAGTTACACTACCTAAACTAGTCTACACCTATGGGACTCGGATGTCCCAGTACATAAAACGAAATCTCCTGATATATTATTTCGACTTTAAAGCAGTGCAGACACTTATTGTCCAGAAAGTACAGTATCTGATGGAAAACAACATACTACAAAGAAAAAGATATGAATGACTTGACATGAATGACAGCAATGGGCAACAAATGAAACCCTGGGATGAATTGTACAAATTTCTGCCCCTTTCCAGATATATAAATCTGTGCTAACGGTAATGTGTTAGCTGGGTTACCAATTTTGCTCCTATCTGCATGATGTCTGCGAAAATGATGTTCAGCTGAACGTCAGTGACAGTTCAGCATATTGATATGGTAGCGATGAAATGGGATGGAGTGACGTCATGGGGTGAGTCCTGAAGGAACCAATCAACAGAAAAGTGTCAGTGTGGGACGTTGATATATGACAATGTGACACACAAGGGATAGAAATAGGTATCATGAACAGTGGTTGTTCACAGGACCAGAGATGAGGATAGTCACAAATATTACAAATTATCAAAGTGCAGAGCGATTACTCAGGAAATCATAGCTGAAAATAGCTTTCGGAGTGGTCATTACGTGAGAAACCCGAGTTTTATGGTCATTTTGTGTCATTTGTAGAAATATCCAAACTGCTGCAAATGTTTTCCAGGGTAATCTCTCTCCAGGTTTTCAAGATTATAAGACATTATACAGAAATCAAAGATCACTTGCATTCTGGTTAGTAAGGATGTCATTTTTACCTTAAATCAGAACCTTTAGGAGTTGCGACCCCATACCCTTTGGAGTCCAGGTTTCCTCCCACCTTCATGGTATCACAGGGTCTTCGCTGTTCGATGTATTCATTCATGGTGGACTCCAGCAGGTAAGCGTATTTCCCTTTGGATTTCCGCACTCTCACCACTCCCTCATCAGTAGTCTTCACAAACACCGAGGGATCTGCAGACTTCATGTAGGACCACATCTTCTCAAACACGGCTATCTTTGATCTCTGAGGGCAAAAAGGATCATTCGCCCTTTATGTATTAGAAGAAAAAGAATCTTTAAAGTAAAGTTGGTTTGTTTGGTTTTTTGACTTCTTCCAAGGTGGTTGTTTTTGCTGTGGTTTATTTGTTTGTCTGGATATATAAAGCATGGTAGTGCAAAAATTCCAGGCCCTATTTCATGAAAATTGGTGGAAAGGTGGAGCATGGGCCTTGAAAGAAGTTCTTAAATTTTGGCATGGATCCGACTTATGGGGTAGCTCGACGAATTGAGTTTCTCTTTCACTAACGTAGCCTCGGCGGAGGTCTGCACTCTCCGAGTGGACTTCTAGTTTGAACTCTTTATAGGGCACTAAGTGAAATACTTGGAAATTCAAAACCCTATTGTGTCGTGCTATTGGAGGACATTATAAGACTTTATGTTACAAATTGTTTTTTGTCATTTTTATTTTTGAAAATCAAGGTCAATTGAGTTTACAATAGTTCAAAATTGTGTGTGTGTGTATGTATATATATATTTATATATATATATTTTATATATATATATATGAACACATATAAACTTAAAAGAACATTTATTTAGGATGGGAGAATCATGGGGGCCATTTTGGATGCCGAATATGGAAGTTACCGAACATGGTTCGTCACCCAATAGTGCATTAGATGTAATAGAGATGTAATAAAATGCCATTTTCCAGATCTGTGTCTATATACGGATTTAAATATGAAGTGGTCGTGGCTGACAATCAAGAAAAACTCGGAGGTAGAAACGCAAGCAAAAAACGTTGTTGTTTTTTTTTTGTGCATATCTGTAGTATTCGTCTCTCGTCTTCTGCCGCTTAAAGCTGTTCAGGGTCGCTGGGGGAAGCTGGTGCTAATCCCAGCTGACATCGGGCGAGAGGCGGGACACACCCTGGGCGGGTCGCCAATCCACCGCAGGGCGACACACA
>JAQMCW010000011.1:3716944-3730759 GCA_030068335.1 Chrysichthys cranchii
GGTGAAAAATTTAAAGGGGTCTGATTATTTTGTGAATGCTCTGTGTTTGTGTGTTTATATTATATATATATATATATATATATATATATATATATATATATACATACACACAGAGAGAGAGAGAGCCAGGGGTACTACATCATACATATATTAGTAGTATATTAAATATTACTCCAATGTGGATAGTGCAGAATAGAGAAAATCCTGTCTGAACTTCAGGGTCTTCCTGAGGGGTTAGGGCGCACAATGACACCTACCATCCTCTAAGGGAGCCTGAATATACCTAAGATTAACAAGCGCTGAATTAAAGTGCTGAAAAAAACTCTGGTGGTTTTTAAAGTCCAATAAGGATGTGTAAGAATTTAAAGTTTGAAAGTTAAGCCCGCAGCATGTTTTAAACACAGAATAATAAGAAGAGCAGGTTCAGACTGAGTGAAATCCATTCTATTAGTGGAGCAGATGTACACTAATCCTACTTAGGACTTAATTATAAGGTACGTTAGTCTTCAGAGATAAACTTCTTCTGAGAAAATGCCACTAAGTCTGCAGTGGTTCAGGCAAACACAAATACATAAAGCTCCTAACTCTGAGCTTCCATAATGGATTTTTTTTATGCACTACCATCCATCTTCCTTAAGGTTGAAAGGAATGTGCCTGATGAAGTAGAATCAGTCCCTGAGAAAATAGACGTTATAAAATATAATAGTTAATCAATATGGCTCTGCTGTACTGAATGATATAATGATATGCAGGTGCATAGTTCACCTCATCAGAGATCAGATTTTTTATTTTTTTTAATAATGACACAGTTATTTCCATACTGATTAAGGGTGTCGATTACATTTTAGCCTTCATCTGATAACAGCTCAGGGTGTGTGTTTGTATATGGGATTCCTTAGGTGATGGCTGAAAGTCAGCTGTGCCACGTGGATCTCTCTGCAGGCTTTATTATCGTCATTGTTCATAGGCTGATGTCTCTTTTCAATATTGCTGAGAGCAATTATGTGCTTCGTGTGGAATTACAGTTTCTTTGCTCCTCTCACGGAGCCCAATTATGAATTTCACGACGCTTCTTCTTGTGAATTCACAGCTTGTCGCGGCTGCATGACTGTTTGTCCAAATTCCCTGTTAGGACTATTGAACAGCTCCAAGACTTTTTTCTGCTCTAATTCAAATGTGTGACCTATAGATGTTTTCCTCTTCTCTGTATGTCAACGATAGAGTCACCTTTTTGGGTGAATAGATTTATAAAAATAAATCAATTAATTAAATTAGCCAAGGATATTTTTTTATTAAATATACTGTTTTGGTTAGCGAATGTGAGTCCTCTTGCTAGCATCATCAGTTTATGATTCTAAACATATTCGAAACGTGAAAATCCCCGCTGAAATTCTGTCACGTTTGGCGTATGTTATCTATCCGGCTAGGATTAGCAGTTTATTAGCAGTTTAGGATTAGTGACATCTATCAAGAGTGAAAAATCCTTTCAGGAATCCTGTCATGTTAGCTCGTGTTACGTAGCTTGCTTGTGTTAGCAGTGATGATTATGGAAATCTCTGAACATAAATCCTGTCAGGTTAGCTCCATTAGCTAGCTTTCTAAAAAAGGCTATAAACATCATATTTTCATACAAGTCCTAAAAGAAGATTAAGAAAACCCAATTCAACAAGTGAGGTAAAACATATCATACTAGGTTATTTATTGAGAAAAATGATCCAATGTTACTTAGTATCTGTGAGTGACAAAGGTGTGAGAACGTTTGATTTAAAAGACTCTTGTGCAGCAATAATTGGAACTAAACCTTTCCGGTAACTGTTGATCAGTCCTGCACATCGGTTTGGGGGAATTTTAGCCCATTCCTCCATACGGAACAGCTTCAACTCTGGGATGTTGGTGGTTTTCCTCACATGAACTGCTTGTACGTACAAAATTTCTATTGGATTAAGGTCAGGACTTTGACTTGGCCATTCCAAGACATTAATTTTATTCTTCTTTAACCATTCTCTGGTTGAACGATTTGTGCACTCAGGGTCACTGCCTTGCTGCCCGATCCACTTTCTCTTCAGTTCACAGACAGATGGCTTGACATTTTCCTTTAGAAATTGCTCGTATAATTCAGAATTCATTGTTCCATCAATGATGGTAAGCCGTCTTGGCCCAGATGCAGCAAAACGGATCCAAATGACCCATGATGCCACCACCTTCATGTTTCACAAATAAAATAAAGGTTCTTATGCTGGAAATTTGTGTTTTCCTTTCTCCAAACACAACACTTTTGATTTTGGTCTCATCCATGACCAAAACTTTTCCAATCGCCTTCTGGTTTGTCCATATGATCTTTAGCAAACTATGTATAGAGAAATGTTTTTTGGAGAACAGTGGCTTTCTGCTTACAGCCCTGCCAAAAAAATCATTGTTGTTCAGTATTTTCCTGACGGTGTACTCATGAGCATTAGCATTACCCAAAGTGAGAGACGCTTTAGCTGCTTAGTATTTACCTTGGGTTCCTTTGAGACCTTGCAGACTATGATCAGGAGTGATCTTTGTTGGTCGACCACTCCTGAAGAGTGTAAAAGTAATCTTCAATTACATTTATCTGTCTGACTGTAGATTGGTAAAGTCCAAACTCTTTAGAGATGGTTTTGTAACCGTTTCCATCCTGATGAGCATGAACAACTCTTTTTTTTCATTGAAATCACCTGACTCTAATTTTACCTTCAAATAAATTGCTAATCCTAGAGTTTAACATACTTTTGCCATTCACAGATATGTAAAATTGTATCATTTTTCTCAATAAATACATGACCAAGTGTAATATGTTTGTCTCATTAGTTTAACTGAGTTCTCTTCATCTACTTTTAGGACTTTAGGTGTGAAAATCTGATATCTTCAGGTCATATTTACGCAATCATATAGAAATTATAAAGTGTTCACTAACCTTCAAGCACCACTGTACATGTTATAAGTACATGACCTAAAGGTATTTCAGGCACTGTTATTTAGGGTGGATATTAGTAAAATCTGCCAAATGTAATGTGGGGACAGTTAAGGTTTGGTTGTATTTTTTAAATTAATTATTTTTTGACTTATTTAACTGAGCCCTACAGACCAAACAAGGGACACACAAAGAAAGTTGATAATACAGTGGAACCTCTGGTCACGAACGCGTCCGAACACAAACAAAATCGAAGAACACAAGAAGCGCCCCCATATCCCTCCGCCACCGTCCACCTACACCAGCAACTACGTCTCCACCACAAAGGTAACGTACACTAAAATCATCTGTTTATTTCATTTAGTTTTATTTCTCCATAATTAAGGTTATTTTCATTTTATTCTATGTTTTATTGCCACACATAATCCCATAATACACTTTAAAAACATATTTTGGGGGCTGAAACATATTAATTGTATTTACATTCATTTCAATGGGAAAAACTGATTCAGGTCGCGAACAAATCGGGTCACGAACAGAGCCTCGGAACGGATTAGGCCGGTGAGCCGAGGTTCCACTGTATTACACTTCATTTCTAGGAATCTAGGCATGCTGCATAATGATATACTGGAGTCAGTGGAGTTATGACATGGATGATATACCGTTAGCCCTTGCATGTCACCGTAAGACAACTTTCAAATCTAATAGACCAGTGGTTCTTAAAAGTATGGGGGGGGGGTCGGTGTGCAACAGCACTCAAATGGTGTGAGTGCGGGGGTGGGGAGTTGCGCGACGGCACTCAAATGTTGCGAGCGGGGGGGGTCGCGACATACCCACCGGACCTGAATTTGGGTCGTGCCCAAAAAAGTTTAAGAACCACTGTAATAGACTATTAATTCATGACAATTCATGGTCATGAGGACTTTGGTATATTGTGGAGAGAATCTAGTTATTACATGGCCTCCAAATAGTAATTAAATGGCCTCAGTACCGTATATCAATTTATCGCTCACAGCTTATTAAAAAATAACCACCCGATCACTTCAGTTTCTCTGCAGATCCCAACTCTACTGTATCTTCCCAGTAGGAGAAAGTGGGATTTTGAAGCAGAAAAGAATTTTTATGTTATTGTTCGGCGCCGTGAAACTGACAAGAATTTGTGAAAAAGTGTTCAAAGTGGAAAATTTGGAGACAGACACAAGAGACATGAGCTTCATATTCATGAAAGTAGTTTAACTTGTGGAACACATCCAAAGGTATGAAATTAGAAATCAACAACTATTCATGCAAATTTATGAAAGTCATGTTCTGCGTTGCTTCTGAATGAATAATAAATCACTAGTACACTATCCTTAGCTGGCTGTGTCTAAAATGCTGCATTAAAACGTTTTATAGAAAGCAGGAGGGAAAAAAAAAAAGATTTAATCTTCCTCACCGTGACTTGCATTTCTGTAAAGACCATTTGGCTAATGATATAGAAACACGGCCCGCTGTGAAACTCGCATCCCCCGTCTCGCTGTGTCACATGGTGTTTCATCAGTAGTGCGAACAAAGTGAGTGAACACAATGTCTACTTGAATGTGACACCTTATCTAGCACTATTCAGATTTGAAGAAAGGTTGCATAAAGCAAAAGTGCACCAGAGGAAAAGAAAATCAGATGCTACAAGCTTTAAAACAAATCACAATCTACCAGCACTCCTACACCCTCACTCTCACACCAATACTCCCACAGCTGCAGATGAAAAGACATTTGACGTTGATGCTTTACATGCAAAAGTAGGGATGATAAGTCTCTAACTCAGCAGGCAGTCAGCAATCTGTCTGCGTTGTGTTCTGCATTTAAAAGAACATGCGCTCTGACCAGACGAGGAAAGAAAATATGGAAATGCGTAGAAGAAAATGGTGGTGATGTGCTGCTATCGATTTGCTGATGTACGAAAGATAAGGCTGTCACTGTCGCACTCCACAGCATACACTGGTTGCGTTAGATAACATGTCTCACTCACCAGGTTTGCCAGGATAAAGTGATAATTCTTCAGATTCTTTCCTTGCGCTGCAATCTGAGAAGCAAGACATAAAACAGTCCATTACACACATTCATACTCATATACCAACATTCTGTTGTTTATAGCCTAAATCTCTGTAGGCTCCCCAGACAGAAACTAATTAGTCCCATTTTTTAGCAGTTAATTGCACGTCTTCCCTCCCTCCCTCCCTGGGTGGGTGCGAGATTGTGTGATTTGACATCTGTCACCATGGGAACCCTAATTATGGGCCTTAATGACTACATGCGCTCCAGGACTTCACACACCTGTGAGCTATAGTAAGCCTCTGGCATCTCTAAGCCTTAACCAAATGAAGGCTCTGGTCTCCAAGCGTCAAGATGGCTGCCAAAAGTGACAAGTGAAAAGATCATGGTTTGACTGCTTTACAGTTTCATACACCTAAATCTCTGGGGATTTTCAAACCGCCGTGTCCTGCCAGCAAATTTTAAGAAGCGGCTGGTTATCTGGCAACCAGGTTTGACAAATCCCTTCACAGTAATATCACCAGCTTTAAATTGACTCACACAGCGTTCACTCCGGGCATTACATGGTCCGTAGGATTGGTGATTTGATTGGGCTTTATAAATCAACTGTTCGAGAAAAGAGAGGCAAGGTGAATCTACAGAATTTATCCTTCTTATCATACATTCATTCTGCCAAGTGACAAGTCAGTCGTGTCACGTGGATTTTGACTCTTATGGGCGATCATTGTTCAGTGAATTACCAGGGCAAGCTGGACTACCCGGACTGGTCCCAAGAGGCGCCACAGAACTCTGTAACTTCCTTCCATGCTTTATTTTTCCTCATAATGTCTCCATGCTCGTTTTATATGAGATTGTTTATTACAAAATAGGACCATAATCATAATTATATGATTTTTTCCATCTTTGAGCAAAATTGCATGTAGGAAGTAAAGTTTTGCATTCTGAGAAGCTTTTCTGCTCACCACGCTTGTAAAGAGTGGTTATTTGAGGTAATGTATCCATCCTGTTCGGCTACCATCCTCTGATTTCTCTTATCAGGGTGGTTCCACCTACAGAACTGCCACCCACTGGATGTTGTTTATTATTTTTCATACCATTCTTTGGAAACTCTGAGACTCTTATGCATAAAAAAAAAAAAAAAATCCTCATTTTTGTATTGAGAATACTCAAAGCAGCTCATCTGGTAACTGCATTCATGCCACAGTCAAAGTCAATGCGATTGACCCGTCTTGAAGATTGATGTGACTGACCTGCATCTGCATGATTTTATGTGTTGCACTGCTGCCACATGATTGGCTAATTGGACAATTACATGAATGAGCAGGATAGTTTCTGTTAATCAAAAGATTACGCCTCAAATAATTACCAAATTAAAAAATTCAACTTCCAACTAGAACGCTCCAAATTTTTCATATTGCATCCAACAACCATACATAA
This sequence comes from Chrysichthys cranchii, assembly GCA_030068335.1. Lineage (NCBI taxonomy): Eukaryota > Metazoa > Chordata > Actinopteri > Siluriformes > Claroteidae > Chrysichthys > Chrysichthys cranchii. Next base: position 3,723,348 of record JAQMCW010000011.1, read on the forward strand.
GCGAAGCCTTCCTAGCTGCAGTAATCCGAGCCCGTTTCCGATGTAAATGAAGACATGAAAAACATTTACCACGTTAAGAATGGAGTTAAGTCTCTCCAGCTCGCAGTCCAGAATGATCTTGTGCTCTTTTTTGCTGTCCAGGTCTTGGATGGAGTTAAGGAAGGCTGGCATTGTAAAAGCATCAAAGTTGATGGATGTCACCTGCCAGCTCTTTTCTGCAGCTGTGTCCAGGATCTTCTGTAGCACAGTCAGTCCTACAGGAAAGAGGACAGGAAAGGAAGAACCATTTCAATATTTATCCCCATAATTTAGTGTTACACTGTAAAAGATTGAAGTATTAGCCTTATATGACCTTTCTGATTTATTGCTAAATCAAGATTAGGTGAAGAATCGGTTCTGCTTTCTTAAATATCACACATTATGCAATGGAAATGATGTACACCAGCAATTTACATATTTCTTATTGCACCTTCATACAAATATAGCATGTCCTCTAGCTTTAATAGTCTAAAGATTTGACTTAATGATTTTCTGAATGTAATTAAATGATTACACTGCATGAGCGAAATTGGGGTCAAAATGAGGTCCAGGTACCCCCAGGAGTCTGAATATCCAGACAGCCCTAAGGTCAGTTTTAAAATCACTTGATGGTAAAGATTACTATCAACTAGTATCAAGCTAGCATGTTATTACATGATTATCGCTTTGTGATAGTTGTAAGCATATTTGAATGGTCACTTGTAATAAAAACAGGTTAATCTAACTAATCTTAATAAGCATGAATAATGTTAACTGCAATTTATACACAGGAATATGATGCACATTTCACATCTACATCTAGATGGAAAGCTCAGGAATGGAATAGCTCTAATGGCTTGATTAAATTAAAATGTGAAATCTGTGCCATGGTTTAAAAAAAGGGGGTCTTAGAAATGATTTTCTTCTGGAAAGACTCCCTGGACGCAAGATGTTTGAGAACCTCTCTTTTAGTGGCTCTAAGCTGCTTCTTTCTATCTTTCTAGCAATCACGAATTATGCTCATCAGTATCAACTCAGGATAGGAAGAAATATCAGTCAATATCATGGCCATATGTTGGCAAAAATGAGGGGGGGAATCCACAGAGTTAAGGGGCATTTAGTTCTTCAAGAAGGATGAGGCAAAGGCACGTAGTCTAATAAATATTCTCTCTGAATCCCTCAAACGGTTTTCACAGCGAATCTCTTTAGCATGTGATCTAATGTTCTAGCATCTTGACCTGACAAGTTCTACATTTTACTCCAGCCCGAAATTGACTGGTAATTACAAAACAAAACTAAGTGTTTGGCAAACAACATGGAAGCAGCTTGACCTTGTTGTGCTAGTTTCCTCGAGAAATACTTGATGTTAGACTTCACGCTGTGATTTTGATTGGGACTTCAGAGCTCTGCAGATTCTGTCTCACACTGTGGCACAGGTGCTACAAAGAAACGAATCCTGCTTTAAATCAGCTAGGTTTATCATCCAGCTGCTAAATGAACTATTTGTTTTTGATCTGTTCAGGTTATGAAGCTATGACTTGCACCATATGGGGGGAAAACGAGCGAATGAAATGACTGTTCCTTGGACAGAAGTTATTTCCCAACCATGACAGCTTGTCTGCTGTGTAGCAGACACACAGGTCTAATTAGGTTTATTAAAGCAGCCCTGTGAGTCAGGGTCTGAAGGAAACGGAGATGATGAACCTGCATGGAAATTTACAGCCAGTGTTGACAGGTCTGTGTGACAAAGGCAACCCATTGGTCCATAAAACCAACCCAAAAATAAGCCCCAAACTGCTTTTGAAGTCTAACAGCAGTACTGGTGTTATTAAATGTATAAACCATACAGTACATGTTTATAAAAATGTTAAAAAAAAACAAAACAAAAAAAAAAACATTTTTTCATTCTTCTATAAAGGTCCTAAAATGGTCCCATACTACACGTTTTTTCTATCAGAGGGGGAACAAATTAAAATATTTCACACAAGTTGAAGTAGAAACGTGAAATCTTTCAGACATCTAAGTATGAAAGTAAAAGTACAAAAAAGATTCACTTCAAATCACAGACTAACTGTCATTATAGATGCTCAATGAGTGGCTCTTTCACTTAGGACCCAAGGAACGCGGGGAAAACCTTAACTATGGATAACTAACAAGTCTCAAATGTTAGCGAGCATAATAACAACCCAATCCATGCAAGCTAGGTGTTATGCTATCATATACATGCCACGGTCTCATTTTTGCTGATATGTCGGTAAAATTTTTTTTTAGATTTGTTAGAAATTCAGTTTGGGTGTGATGCTAAAAAGCCAGCTTACGGATTAAGACAAATATACGATTATAGTCCATTTAATAAATCATAAAAAAAAGACTACCTGAGAATTATTAAACCACTTCACCACGTAATGCTTTAATGCACAAATCTACAGAGCTAGATTAATGCTAAACAAAGGAAATCCCCAACATGTTAGCACTAATGTTTTAATAGATTATTATAAGTATTCTATTAGCCAAAACCCCAATTGGTGGTTTACATTTTTTTTTTATTTTTATAGGCATTAAAACAAACCCATGACAGCAGTTTATACAGCTGGATAACATAGACCTGCTAAGCTTATCGTGTTAGCTGGGTGGCATCTTTAGCCATAACTGCTTAGCATAGACAATAGCAACGAAATAGGAACTTTTTCGTTGCTCATGTGAATCTATTCTTGGGACATTACCATTATACATCAGGAAATGTCAAGTGAATCTGAGCACATTGCCTATTTTGATGTTTGACTTGCTTTACAAGGTTGAAATAGTACCTGGAATGTTTGCTAACAGCTAGTTGAGCTATCCCTAAAAAAAACAACACTACACTCAGAGGTTCAACAATGAATTTTATTTGTCTCAGTAGTAGTTTATTCTCCACAATTTTTTCTCAGTGACCAAACTGCAATAAAAGTTTGAACTGAAATATACATAAAAAATAGCCTCTTGTTTCCAATAGCACGTTTAGCTAGTCTGATCAAAAGACATTCAATGCTAGGTTCCCTACACATCATGGCTGAACACAGTAAGAATAACGACTTTGTGCATTCTCCTCATGTTCAGACACATCCATTATCAAAATGTGATTCCTTCAAGCTTTAGGCAATTTGTAGCTGCTCAGTCTGACTAAACTGGAATTTTTTTTTTTTTTTTTTTGAATGATTGGTTGGTTAACGCATCAATGATTCTGCATTTTAATAATAATAAAAAAAAATGGTCACACTTACAAACCCAGTGATTTGTGAGCTTGTCCAGTGCATTTTAATGATAAACAAACTGGTCAAAAAGATGAATGCAGGATATCACCTTCAAAATTTTTTTAAAAACACACAGCAGTATAAAATCTACCCGAGGCAGATTGCGGTGCACCTGCAAAGCCGACGGCTGATCGATAACAGCACAGACTGTGCCCACAGAGCAATATTTGTAAGAGCTGCCATCTGAGCATCCCAAAGACAAGAAATACAAATGAGCCAGCCAATCAGACCCAGCTCCCCAATCGCTGACCTCACGTCTGCTGAAATATGATGGTATGCAAGTTCAGCGTTAGACATAATTCTACCCCGTCTGGCACCCGTGATCAAGTGCCCCGGAGTGTAATTCATAAACATGACATACACGGACTACTGGAGAGACTAAGAGAATCCATTGATAAGCAAATTTATGCAACGAGATAATTCTGCATTTATCATGGAGCTTAGACGGTGCTTCCTGTTGTGGAAATGAATAGTGGCACTAGTAGTAGATAATTACAGCTGTCGTCTTCTGCTGCTTGCAAATCGAGGCTGAGTCTTTTATAAGCTCGGAGAGAGGAGCTGCATGATGAGAAGACCATGCTCAACAAACATGAAGCTGACCTTGTATGATTTTTCGTTAACTACTATATTTTAACCCTTTATTTTTTTTATACTGTAGCACAATGTTGATTATTTTATGATAACACAGGACAATCATTTTACAACAATGACTTTTTTTTTTTATCAATTAAAGGACAACATCCTTTTTATTTATTTATAGTTAGGATTAAATGTTATGGAAATGATTCATTCCTGTTATCATCACCATTATAACAGCTATATACAGTCATTATTTCACTAGCCTTCTCAGAATCCACTATTTAGAAACAAGCTTTTATTTTCTGCTCTTCAAGACACAAATACATCTACATATTCTATCAAATTTTCTAGTAAATTAATACCGATGCATTTAGATACTGTAGCTATTCAATTTATGTTAGATATTATTTATTAGCTCCGGTTCATTCAATTTTCCAGCTTTTAAAATGCTTTGAGAAAATGGTAGACACATTTATATTAACACTACAATAAATTACATCTTAGGAAATTCAAATATAGAATATTGGATATCAAATTTATTGAGTACTTTCAATTATAATTATAAGATTGCACTAAAACAAATAAGATTATTAAACCTATTTCTAGTCAGTTTTTCCCGTTTCAAGCTATACAGTTTGTACTGGCAAACAGGTTTGCCAAAAATGCCTAACGATCCACTATGTAGGATTTTGAGGGTATCTATTAGCAGAAATTGAGTATATTTTCCATAATGTACTTATGGAATTCATAGATATGTATTTATTAGTGTATAATTACCTGTAACTATGCATCATTGTGTTTTTGTAATATTAGAATGAACCCTTTATATCTACATAGGGAGCGGGTCCACCCCTAAGGAGCCGCCATGTTGTGCCGCCACAGCAGCCCAAAACGGATAAACCTCTTGAGAGTGCTTTCCACATTTCTCAGAGTGAATCCAGAAAGAAGCACTGGAAGGATACCAAAGAAAAAAAAAAGAAAGACAAGGAAGAAGAAACGAGAGGAATCAGCGTTTGCTGGTGATGGCTAACAAGTGTGAGAACCCAAATTTTTAAAAATGGACGACCAAGCTTAAAGAGTGCAGAAAAAGCAATGTAAGTACTTGGAAGTACAGATGCTCCCCAAGTTATGATGGCCCAACTTACGATTTTTCGAAGTTATGATGACGACTGCGATGCGCTAAAAATTGTAAAATATTTAGAAAATATTTAAAATCCACGGGCAGGCATCCTGGCAGGCCAACGTATCAGCGTATGACGTACGCGGACGTTCGGACGCCTGGAAGTACGCAGACGACACCCGGATGTGCGTGGACGATGCCTGGAAGTACGCGGCCGATGCCTGGATCACTTGCCTCGCGCGATGCCTCACTCTCACCTGCAACTCATGGAGTTCCCTTGTGTATCGGTGTACTGTACAGTGCATTACCGCAGGGTTTTTTGCATGCTTCAAGAGCTAATTTTAATTCAAAAGCATGTCTTCTACAGGAATAGACTCCTGGGTAGGCTACGCTAGGCTGAGATACCTAAACTAGGCTAAGTGGTTCAACACAGTGGTTCGACATATGATATATTCGACTTACGACGGGTGTGTCAGAACGCATCTCCATCGTAACTTGAGGACGACCTGTACAGTAAGGGCACCTGACGGCCACAGTATGCTGAGAAAGGCAGGGGTAAGGGAGGGACATTCAAGTGGCTGAATCCCACATCGTGGACCTTTAAAGTGAGCAAAATTATCTGCCAGTGGAACCCAACTATTTCAAGTTTGAAAGTAAATATCTAAAATTAAGGTTAATGATCGTAGAATTGGTTCAATGTAAAACTATAAATGGAAATACAAGACATACTTCCTTATATTTAAGATACATTATTATATAAGTACTACTACTACTTATACTACTAAAAATATATGGACACCTGCCCATCACACCAACATATGTAGGCTTTCCACTAGATTTTGGAGCTTAGCTGTGGGATTTGTGTTCATTCAGCTACAAGGGCATTAATGGTACAGGCACTGCTGAAGGGTGAAGGGGCCTGGGGTGCAGTCAGCGTTCCAGTTCATCTCAAAGGTGTTCAGTGGGGTTGAGGTCAGCGTTCTCTGCAAGACACTCCAGTTCTTCCACTCTAACGTTGTCAGACCATGTCTTCATGGACCTCACTTTGGGCATCCTCACTGTCATGCTAGAACAGGTTTGGGCCTCTTAGTTCCAGTTAAGAGGCATTTTATACAACTGTCTATTTTCCCTGGTTAAAATATCGTTTTCTGCAGTATTGGCTGCATGGGGAAAACTTAGATATATTTAGGGTTAGATGAGACTTTTGGATGAGCCTTTGGCTTGACAGACATACTTCCATGCTAGGGTGCTTTGCTTAATTATCGGGTGATTTATTTATCGATCGTGTAGCCGTGGTTATATTTACAATTTCCCAAATCCACTGAATAACCGTCTTAAATCTTATTTCGATTCAACGTTTTCTGCATTTACATGAATAGCAACTTACAATATGCAATGCACAAGGAAGTATAATGCCTCAATAATTAATTGCGATTTCAGTGTTCAGGAATTTAGTCGCGATCCTTGTTTTTGCCCTTCTCATTCAGCCCTACCACTAATTCGATTTCCCAAATAACTAACAGACTATGCAACAAATGGCCAGACTGGTAACAGTTCTTTTTGAACAGTTCGTAAAAACAACAGTGCGTTGGCAACAGTGCTAAATGGCATTCAGTAAAAGACTGTGTCAGATTACGTTTCGAAATGCCTTCCTAGTTTTGGCCATGCCTGTGCTTTCTCCTCTCCAGTCGTCTGTGCACGCCGGCACATTTGGGCAGATCTCAGCAGCTGTGAAATTGTTTCACACCGGAGAGCAGCCCGGCTTTATCACCCACTGAGCAGCACTAAACTGCAGATAAGGCGGAAGAGAGAGAGAGCGAGAGCGAGAGCATGCGAAAAGACGATACCCACATTCTATCTGTCTCGCGTTAGTGTCGCGTCACGTTACTGCAGCAGCGCCGATAAGAAAGGAAACAGGAGGAGACGAGCTAAAGAACTGGTCAGGAAGAAGAGGTCTGGGCCAGTGTCGTCTCCTTTTCATGTCACTCAAAACTCACCTACTCCTCATAACTTCACCAAAAACGGAGTACCAGATACAAAATGTATCTGCCTGAAGCAGATCCTGGTGCCTTTTTCATTCCTGTACACAAAGCCGGCTCTGCGCTTAAAGCCGATTTGGCTGAATCTTTACGGCCATCCGATTTATTGCATATGTACTCAATAAACGGACTTGGCAAGTGGACACGGACAGCTCGTTTAATTACATTCAGTCTGCGCGCAATATTCACGTTCCCGCTTTCCATTATTGACACATGCATCTACCTAAGTACTGACATTTCACTCTACCTGTCTATTTGTGAGTGTTGAGAGGAAAAAAAAGGTCAAATAGCACACACACACACACACACACACAAAACACCCGTGTGTCTCTGTGTGTGTGTGTGTGTGTGTGTGTGGGTGTGTGT
>JAQMCW010000011.1:3737518-3749516 GCA_030068335.1 Chrysichthys cranchii
CCTCTCACCCGATGTCAGCTGGGATTGGCGCCAGCTTCCCCCCGCGACCCTGAACAGGATTAAGCGGAAGAAGACGACGACGAATTACGTTTAGGAACTGCAGGAATTTTTTTTTCCAGTCCCTGTATTTTCACAGACTCAAAAGTAATGGGACAGTCGACTGATGAGCAGTTTCATAGCCAGTTATGGTCTGTTTCCATGTTGTTTCTTGACAGATTATGGAGATAAAAGGTCTGGAGTTGATCCCAAGTGTTGAATTTGCATTTGGCAGCTATTCATGGGAACTCCCAATACAGTGGAACCTCTGGTCACGGACACTTCCGAACACGAACAAATCAGTTCCCAACCAAAAAATTCGCCAAAATTTTGCATCTGGTCATGACCACATAATCGGGTGCTGAACAAACACAACCCCGTCCATTTTCCCCTTCCGCTTCGTACGCACCAATGTTTTCCCATTTTTGGTTTATTGCACAACTGCAGATTGTGTACCTAAGAAAGACGCACGTGTCCTTTTAATCGGTCTCGGTCAGACGTGTGTTCATTCTCTGTACAGTAACCTCCTTCCCGCCCATCTTCCTCCTCACTTCCTTAACGCCAGAAGTCGACTCATGCAAGGTTTGTTTTCTTGGTTGTTTACAGTAAGTTTTTGTATAATTAAGGATTATTCAAACTTTGATTTTTTTTTCCTGTGCTTAAAACTCATTAATCCCATTTTTTTGTTGTGCTTCTCTGCATTTTTGCTCTATAAGCCTTCATTACGGGTCCCAAGAAAGTGAAGAGCGGAAATGGTAGTGAGAGTAAGAAGCCTAAGCGTATAACAGTTGAAATAAAGGAAGAAATAATCACAAAACATGAGGAACGTCACCATATCCCTCCGCCACCATCCACCTACGCCACCGCAAAGGTAACGCGCATTAAAATCATCTGTTTATTTCATTTAGTTTCTCTATAATTAAGGTTATTTTCATTTTATTCTATGTTTTATTGCCACACATAAACCCATAATACACTTTAAAAACATGTTTTTAGGGCTGAAACACATTCATTGTATTTACATTCATTTCAATGGGAAAAATTTACTCGGGTCGTGAACAAATCGGTTCACGAACAGAGTCTTGGAACAAATTAAGTTCGTGAGCCGAGGGTCCACTGTATGCAGTCGAAAGAGGTGTTGATGCAAATGTAGGAGGTCATCAGTAGGCTGAAAAACAAAGCACACCTATCAAAAATATAGTAGAATCTTTGGCCAAATCAACCATTCGGTAAGAAGCATTATTCTTAAAAAGAATAAGCACAAATCAAGAGATGTCTTTATGAATGTAAATACAGAGGGTTTATCTCAAGATGAGAAACACTGGTAACACTCAAGAGCAGAAGGGCCAGATTAGCCTTTGCAAGTCCGCCTGCCCAATTTTGGAATAAAATTCTTTGGACAGATGAAACCAAGATTAACTTGTACCAGAATGATAGGAAGAGGGAAGTTCTGAGAAGGAAAGCAAGGACTCATGATCCAAAGCATACCACATCATCTGACAAACACGGCGGACATAAGCATGTGTGGCTGCCTATGGACCTGCATCACTGGTGTTTATTAATGCTGTGAGTGCTGATGAAAGTAGCAGGATGAATACTGAAGTGTACAGAGCTAAACTTTCTGCTTAGATTCAGTCAAAAGTTACCAAACTGATAAGACAGTGCTTCACAGTGCAGATGGATAATGATACAAAACATACTGTGAAACATACTTAAGGGGTTCTTAAGACGACTAAATTAACTCCGTTAACCCAACTGGGCATGCTTTTCACTTATTGAAGACAACACGGAAGGCAAAAAGGCCCATAAACAAGCAGCAAAAGCATCTCAAGGGCTGAATCTCAACATTTGATAATGTCTCGGGACTTTAGGCAGTGACTGATTTGCATCCAAGTATTAAAAATGATGCTTATATATTTAAAGCTACGTTAGTTAGTTCAGTTACTTTTGAGCCTTTGAAAATAGAGGGACTGTGTAAAAAAATGGCTGCAATTCCTAAACAGTCAATTGAATATTTTTGTTAAACCTCTTAAATGAATGCTGAAAGTCTACACTACAATCTCATTTTGATGCCTTCTTTTCAATTCCATTGTGGCGGTGTACAGAGGCAAAGAAACCAAAATTGTGTCGCTGTTCCAATACCTTTGAATGGTGCTGGGGGCGTGATGCTACAATATTCAGTTAAATCAATCGCTACTGCTTGTGTGCTTAGTTGGGCCTATTCATTTTTACCAACTGGTTCAGGACATTACTACAGCTGTAGTAGCAATTAAACTGTCTCAAGACGTTTTCTGTACTAATCTGGACTCATCTCAGTCTTGACTAATGGTGTCATTAAATACAGTCTTGGTTTCAACCTAGAGTTATAAATAAAGTTCATTTGGTCTTTTCGTTACACATGAACAAAGTATGACAAGAAGTAATTCCTTCTTCTGGAAATCAAAGTGAAATCATTGTCACAACGCACAGAATGAAGCCAACTAGATATAGGCTTGGCCTTGGAAAGGATTTGATGGTTTTTGGTCTTGATCATGACTCAGTCTCGCTTTCATGTGAACTAGCATTTCACATTCATGGCATTTGGCAGATGCCCTTATCTGGAGCGACTTACATTTATCTCATTTATACAACCAAGCAGTTGAGGGTAAAGGGCCTTGCTCAAGGGCATAGCAGTAGCCACTTGGCAGTGCTGAGATTTTAACTCATGACCTTCCAAGCAGTAGTCTTAACGTCTTAACCACTTCCCTGCCACCATACTTGATCTCGACCTGGTTGTTGATTGTGAAACCTTCACACAGTATGAAAGATCCTTATATCTTACTTATGGATGGAAGACTTGATGTCTATAGAAGAGGTCTATTACCATTCATAGGAATGTTAGTGCAATTCTAGACTGCACCACCCGATTTTGACTGTCTCATGCCAGGTTGTGCTGCCCCGCCTAAATCTTTACATTTGGACTCATTCCCAGCAAAAAAGATAGCAACTGGACGAGAAACAAGAAAATGATGGCATGGCACAAAGCTACATTTGTACCTGCACAATAATGGAGCCCAAAGCTTTTTTACTACTTACTCGATTAGTTTTTGACTACTTGTAGGAAGTTACTTACCTGAATCTGAGCTATACATGTAGACAAACTTGGTCCACTTGTAGTGTTCCACAAGGCCGATCAGAGCATCTTGGAGCTGGGGCCTGAGCTGGATTACAAACTGATTGTTGGTGTCGATTGGGAAGCTGGGCGTCACGAAGCAGACATGAAGAGCCCCGCAGAATGACATCAACATGTTCATGGTCTTCTTGTCATACAAACCGATGATGGCATAGACTCCTTTAGAGAACTGGGAACAAACTGTGGAAAAAAAAGAAGGCTAAGTTGGGTACCGGGAAAAGGTGACAGCTCTGAGCATGCGCTGGAGCACTAATATTTGACATTTTAAACAATCCTTGATATTGGTTCATTCCAACCTGTGTGCTAAACACCATGGTTTGGTAAAGAGCATTAATACTACCAAGTGTAGTGTCCATTTTCAGTTCCACGTCAGAGTGAAAAACGACGGCTATCGAAATTGTCCATTCACTGACACCTGCCAATACTCACAGGACTCAAGTAGTCCATCACGGGGTTTCTATACTGATGTTACATCATCATGCTGGCTAACCCTAATAAATATGCGCACTAGCACATGAGACAGCAAGTGTCCATTTCTTCCTCCATTTCCGGAAAAACTGAGATCAAATTAATTTGGTTTAATTAAACACAAGGCCCTTTGTGAAAAATCGGAAATTTTTCAAAGAGAACCCAGCTGCCCCCAGTCCCAGTGCTCTAATGAATCATAATGGCTCCTGGAACAGTTTTACCCAAAGGTAAAAAAACCCAATGCACTGACACAGTAGAATGCAGAGCCTGCAAACCCTTCAATTAAAATATAATTTTATATACTAACTATAATTATATATCATCTTGAATCACAAGGTGCAGATTAATCTTTTTGATAACATCACAGTTCTGGCAGTAGTTCCGCCCATAAGGTTTATATCAGTGCACTCATTCTAATATGTTATTGTTTCAACAGTAACAGTTTAATCGTTGCTTTTTTTTTTTTTGGCTTTTTTTCTTCTAGGAGACATTTATGAAAGATGACGCCACTTAGGCTATCATGGGCACACACTCACTGAAACTTGACAGTTGAAGATTCAAAAAAAGACCAGGTGAATTTTCCCTAATCTTCAACTGTCCAGTTTCGGCGCGTATGTGCCCATGATGGACTCGGATTCCTGTTTTTTGGATGACAAGACTAGGTCCTGATGTCGTCTTCTGCTTTTGTACCCACCCCATCCACCTCACAAATCTTTTGTGCATGCTGAGAGGCTTTTCTGCTGTGATTACTTGTGTTATTATATAAGCCAGTCTGGCCATTTTCCTTTGACCTCTTTAACCAGCAAGGCGTTTCCACTCACAGAACTGCCACTCCCTCAGTGGTTTTTGTTTTTCACACCATTTTGTATAAATGCTACAGACTGTTGTGTGTTAAAACCCCACCAGATCAGCAGTTTCTCAAATACTTAAACCAGCCCAACTGGAACCAATAGCCAGAGATCACACTTTTTCTTCATTCTGATGTTTGATCTCAACATTTACTGAAGCTCTTGACCTATATCTGAAAGATTTGGTGTTTGCATTATGCTGCTGCCATATCATTGCATTGCACTGATTATATTAGACACATAAATGTGTAAGTATACTGACGTTCACTTGTACGTTGTGAACTATGTTATATATAGCTATGTTATAGTTATGTTCACTTGTATGTAACTATAATCCATTAAAATGTTTATTTGTTTTCTGCCGCTAAATCCTGCTCAGGATCGTGGGGGGAAGCTGGAGCCAATCCCAGCTGACTTTGGGCGAGAGACGGGGTACACCCTGGGCAGGTCGCCACTCCACCGTAGGGCCAATTAGCCTAATCCCCTCTGTGCATGTCTTTGGACTGTGGGAGGAAACCGGAGTACCTGGAGGAAACCCACGCAGACACGGGGAGAACATGCAAACTCCACACAGAAAGGCGCCCAGGTCGACCCCGGGGATCGAACCCAGGACCTTCTTGCTGTGAGGCAACAGTGCTAACCACTAAGCCACCATGCCACCCCCATTGAAATGTGCATTATATTATTCATTAATAAATTAAATCTTGGAATCTTTGGTAAATCATACTGATATTAGGGAAATAACAGTACTGTTATAAGAAAATAAGCCACTTCAGGCACCACGGACTGCATAATTAATATTGTTGGTAAATAAGTAATTGCACCCAATAAGGCTATTATATGCCATTTTAAAAAAGTGTAACATTACAAATGGAACTGAAGTTAAATTGATTTGGATTGAAGAGCATAGACCCTATTTCAGTCCTAAGCCACCATCCATACCACCCATCAAATCCTTGATCATATTTTATCAATAGTGGCGCAACCAAGATAAGGACTCAGAACAAACACTGACCTTGCCTTAGTATTTGTTTTCATTTCTCAAGTACGTAGGCATCACACTGTCCATCATCCTTGCCTTCACTCCTTTCACACATACAAAGTTTGAATTCTTACCTCCAGGCGAGCACACTTTCAAACATCACCAGTACACCCCGACCTCCTCTGGGATTGACTCTGCAAGCAACAAGCCTCTACATTTGCACTCTCCACCCGCTAAACTCGGCTCCGTCCATATATCATCCCCCATACGAATCAGCAATGTTTTCCTTAACTGATTGCACGGATTACCAAACGTCCTGTCATTACTTTAAGATTGATATCTCTTTGCTAGAGATAAAACACTATTGCATGGCTGCGCAAAGCCATTACTTCTATCATTTGCGGAGATAACGGTACATTTCCAAGTCGACGCACAGTGGATGAGGTGTATATATATATATATATATATATATATTTTTTTTTTTTTTTTTTTAGCTATCCCACTTCTGCATAAATGTCAAATTAAAAAGCAAAAAACAAACAAACAAAAAAAACAAACCAATAACAAAAACAAAAACATGGTCTGGAAACTCTAAGGCAGCGGTGCTTGGAAAGGTTTGCGAGGTGTGATTTTGGCAGGGTTGTGCGCATATGGGGTTCAGAGTGCAGTGGAGTGAGAGAGGAGAGAAACAGCTTGCTTTTCAGCCTCAGGCACTCTCACCGATGCTGAGATGTTTGCGACAGACTGCTCCAGAGGCGAGCAGGCTTTTCTGATCTCCAGGCTCCCTTGTGGAGATTTTAGGACAGGGCTGCATGAATTTGCTCTGGCAACCTCTGCTCTGTATCTGCTTTCTTTTTCTTTTTTATCTTTTCTTTTTTCACCCAAAGTCATAGCTAATTCCCATGTGCTAAATCTCACCTACCGCATGTCAACTACCAGCCTTGGGAAGCCTGTATCCTGAGACACACATCAAGTCATCCATGCAATCTTCTCAGCTCTCCTTATGCCCAAGTCTGACGCGTTCTTCAATGGATAATAAAGTAGGCATATTGTAGCCTTGTACCTTACACTTGCTATTGTTGGGGATGGCCCACGTAGAGTGCCTCGGTGTACATCCCAGCACTGTGGGGATGGCGTTGGCCTGCTGCTGGCATGGGCGGTTCTGCTGCGGTGGCCCGAGACTTGGATTGCCATGGATTGTCTTGCGTTCGAGACTCCATTGGCAATCAGTTGAAACAGAGCAGACTATTCTTAAAGTATGGTGAATCTGGTGCTACACAACTGAACTTTTCAACCATATAACACATGGATGTAGATGTGGGTTGTTATTATGGCACTATGTGTCACCCAAATGAGGATGGGCTCCCTTTTGAGTCTGGTTGCTCTCAAAGTTTCTTCCTCAGCTGTGGTCTTCTTAGGACACTCATAATAAACATACACATCTTTCAAGATATAACATATGACTGATGAAGAGTAATGATTTATAACTGCACTATGTGGTGTCACAGGTTTCCGTTCGAGTCTGGTTCCTGTCAAAGTTTCTTCCTCATGTGGTCTCGGGGAGTTTTTACTTGACGCTGTCGCCTGTGGCTTGCTCATTAGAGATCTAAATCTACACAAAGATTTCTGTCAAGCCTGCCTTTGACAATACGTATTGTCCAGTGTGGTACAAAAATAAAATTGAATTGGACTGAACAAAGAGACATTTTCAATTACAAATCCATACATCATTTGTGTTATCAGTAATGAATCCAGAAGGATTTCGCTGCTGCGCGTAGTATCTGACAAGAATGATAACTAAGATTCATTCATTTTCTGCTATCTACTTAATATTGTCGAAGTACCATTTTAAAAGGATGAAAGCTTAGCCTAATATAAAGGTTCACAAATGTACAGTGTTACCCCCACTGAACGAACATAAATGCTAAATTTACTCATAACCCTGAAATGACCCAGGATTCTACGAAGCTTTTATGCAAAATACAACAAAAAATTATCGTGATCGCGTGTAACATGTCCCGTAACTGTTATTCAGTAAAAGCTTGTGTATCTGCATAAAAAAGAAAAAAAATGATAATATAAAAAAAAAAAATAAATTGCAGGATTGACCTGCTGACTTTCTACCTTTTTAAGTAGTGGAAGATCTGTTCGATCCTGTTTGGTAATGCTAATGCAAAATGTGCGTATTAACATAAAATATCTGTACGAACAGAGACGTGTACTGGCTTTTTTAGGTAAAATGATAGCCTGCCCCTTTAGTCTAGACATCTAGTTAGACTCTATTAATATTCATAAGGTAGAAAAGCCTGCGTAAGGTTAAAAAATACCTCAAGAACAGTAAAGTTCACGTTTTAAAATGTTTTGTTTAAAAGTTAGTCAGTAGTATTTAATATTTATGGTGAATAAATTTAAATAAAATAGTGACCTCACAGGTATTTATTCCCAAGTTCCCAATTTGGCGTCTGCATTTTTCACTGAACAACAGCCCTGGATTTCAAGCAGCCATCCATTGTTTTGTTTGTGCAGTCAGGTCTTGTGTCACAGAAGTGTTAGAGGACTGACACGAAATCACTTATCAGGATTAGATGGTTCGTCCGATCACTACGGTCAGCGAGTCAGGCAGTGGTATATGACCAAAATCTCATATCCTGATAAAAGGTAATTTCATAGTGAGATAACGATACAATATAGTACTCACAATATACTATGGTACCCCACTTAATGAACGCCCTACAGAATGAAAGTTCCACATAACGAACACCACCGCACAACGAGCCACACGTCGCACGTGAAAATTTTTCCCGGCGACCTGGTACGGATTACACGATTTCCCGTAGAAGTCTACGGGAAATTGCGTTTCGCACAACGGGCTCCCCGCAGAATGAACGCGCCGCTGGAGCGGACTGCGCCCGTTGTGCGGGTTACCACTGTAGTACATTTTCTGTCAATTCAAAGAATAGACGAACAATTAAACCTGTTTTTTTTTTGTTTTTTTTTTATCAGAAAGGTAGCATTTCCAGAAGACTAGAGTCATCAGAAATTAACTGAATAATAGCTACAAACCATGTAACGGTCAAATCGTTAGCATTAGCCATCGGGCCTTCACAAAGTATGGCTTGTTACAAACAAAATGCTCTGATCCAAAATAATAATACAAATCTAATGAGAATCCTTATTTCACACAGACATCCTGGATTTAATATTAGTTTCTAAATAAAGAACATGTTTAATTCAGCTGGAGGAAAGTCACCCTCTAATAACCGGGTCCTAATCTGTTGATTTTCACCTCCTCAGCACTCATGTTAACAGATTGGAGCATCCACGTAGCTCGCGTAAAAACAGCAATGCTGACGAACACATTAGGATGGCATGTCGAACATATGCCGATAGGATGGACAAAAACACCTCATTCTGGTCAGGAAGACATGCAGAATCTTGTGTTTTGCTGATACAGGCTATACACAGAAACTCCCATGAGGGGAGAATTAAAATCAGCAAAATACTAATAACTAAATACAGAATACTAACTATATAAATAAAGGAGCTATTTGTCATTTTTGGAGTCTCTTCGCTGCCTCCAAGCTGAATTACTGTCTCACTGAAAACATTGTCACGACTATCCTTTTGCTTTGTATGCCTGTTGTTAAAACTACTGCTGCCTTGTGAGTTGCCTTTGAAGGAAAACAGCCTAGAGCTGAGCATCTCTGTTCCACCCGGCTTGAAAAGTACAAAAAGTGTACATGATCTCACATGATCTACAGCAACGCTCTATTGGAACTCGCCGGTGGGTATCTTTAAATCTTAAGTGCGTATTCAAATTGCATAACGTCATCCCATCTAGGGTGTTTCCCTGGGAGAGGTTCCGTATTTACCACCACCGTGACTAGACCGTCAACTAAAACGCTCACGGAAGATGAATGATAATAAGGCATGGTGCTAGGAGCAAGCTGACCAAACCCTACCTTCACACCAGCAAAGCTAACTTCAAAGCTAACCAATTGAAAACATATTAAATAATTAACAAACCCGGTATAAATTATTTATTTGATGTACATGCTAGGTTTCATACTAGCTTACTTGGCAGACTAGCAAAAAGCATGCGCTACTGTATCTGCGTACACTCACAAGCAATTTCTGCACCCGTTTCAAAGGGTTAATTATCGACGTGATGTTTGTGTACACACTTAACCCATTAACTGCCAATTTTTTCCCTGAAAATTTTCACGTATTTCTATTGATTTACATCCAAAAAGTAACAAGAACATCTACTTTCAAGAAGTATGACTGTTAATTTTTCTGAAATTTCAATTTTTAGTCAAAGTCCCAAATGGGGATCGTAGCACATGCCATCTATTTTTTTTATGCCATTCAATATATGATGCCCAAATGGGGACCACGGAAGCTAATGGGTTAAGGAGAGGTTATATGTACAGGAGGGGATAAGAATTTCTTCTGTTTTTGTGAGTCAGGCTATAAACTGGATCTAAACGCTGGCAGGGACTAAAGTTGTGAGTGCGGAGCTGAAGGAAGATACGAACAGGGGTTTTGGTGTGAGGAATCATTTTTCGGTCTTGGAACGATTGGATTTATGAGATCAGCCCTAATTTGCATAGAACTCAGAAAATTTCATTTTTGCTTGTCATGCTGTGGCTTGATTGCTGATCGCATGTTACTGCGAACGTAGGGTAAGACTGCCTGACAATGTGCTCCTCCTTTGGATGCAATTTTATCGCCGCTAAGCAACTAGAACATTCCCAAAACTCCTCACTTATAATAAATCCCCTGTCCGTAAATACATCCATTTCCAAACCAGTTTGTTGTGAGTTACAGAAGCTCATTCATGCCATGCTATTAGTGAAGGACAGAGGTCATTCAGTCCCTCAGAGATACACATCATGGGATAAAAATGCAAGGCAAATCTCCAGCTGCTTTTATCATCCCCTGAGGTCAGTTTCCTAGTGACCAGGCACATCAGGCTCATGAAATCCCTGTCTTACACAATCAACAATGACACGCTTCCAACCAAAACTATACTGTACAAACTGAAGACAGGCCTCAATGCCTGACAAGGGGTTTATTTCAAACCCTGGAAGGGATGGACTTCCTGGCTAAAGGCTGTGCAGCTGATCCAAGGCTGGACATATGGAAACTCGTGGTCAGAAAGCAGGCTTCGCCTTACGTCCTTACTTAAGGATGTAAAATCAAACATTTCCCGTTTGGTAAGTCTGCTTACAGTCACACAGGTAGCATCTCATCAATACCATTCAGAAGAGGCCTGTAATCCACATAGAGGACACACAAAGGTCTTTTTGTTCTGAGACTTGGTTTGATGAAAGCTGACTCAATGGGTCTCTTTGGAGCCTGGCTGATTGACATGCTGCAGACATTTGGCCTGGCTGCCTGTCAGGGTGATAAAAAGCCTGATATTCGGAAGAACAACAGGCCGAGAGGCCGTGATCGCATGATCACTGCGCAGCTTCTCTTAAAGCCGTACACCACCATTGGGTCGAATCACTCAAAATCCAACTTCTGCTTCCGTTATATAAAGCTGCATCTATGTACAGGATGACTTCCACATATTTGATCATCAAAATCATTCGTATGTGCTCAAGTTTTCAGATTTTTTCCAACAGAAAACACAGAACAAAATCCAAACAGCCCGCAAAATTGCGTGAAAAACAGCTTCAGTTTGATGAAATGGTAAATGTACGGTACATCGTAGCCTATGCAATGGATAATTTATAATCTTTTTGACACTTGATTTTAAGATTTGGATTGGTTTAAATATTATAAAAAGAGACAAGAAAGCAAGTATTTCCACCATTTCAGGGTTGAGGAAAGTAACTGTATTATAGTAATGTTATGCAGTCAGGAACTGCTTGTTAGCAGCGGCGATCACAAAAACTCAGCTGGATGATTTTAAGTGATTCTTCAGTAACGCGCAGTAAACAGTAGTAATACACAGACGTTTAACATATCGGTTGTCTAATGACCACACACTGCCATTTTCCATGTTCACTGCTGCTCAAAGTGTTTGGATGTGTCTACGAGCTAATGAAATAAAACGAAACAAACAAAAAACTGCACAATCACATCCGAATTAATCAGCACTGTTATCTTTATTTGCAAAACGTTAATTTTGAAAACTTGTTGGTCTATTTATGGGGGATTTTTTTTTTTTGGGTCAAAATCCTGTTTTCTATTTCGAAAGTACAGTTTCTGATCTGCACTTGTTTTTCTGGCAAAGCTTTTTCAGTGATATCCTCGATACTTGTGTTAAACTTAAATTAAACAGATATACTGTACAGTGGAACCTCTAGTCACAAGCTTAATCCATTCCGAGACTCTGTTCGTGACCCGATTTGTTTGCGACCCGAATCAGTTTTTCCCATTGAAATGAATGTGAATACAATGAATGTGTTTCAGCCTCAAAACATGTTTCTAAAGTGTATTATGGGTTTATGTGTGGCAATAAAACATAGAATAAAATTA
>JAQMCW010000011.1:3806451-3821284 GCA_030068335.1 Chrysichthys cranchii
TTCTCTGCATTTTTGCTCTATAAGCTTCATTATGGGTCCCAAGTAAGTGGAAATGGTAGTGAGAGTAAGAAGCCTAAGCGTATAAGAGTTAAAATAAATAAAGAAATAATCGCACCACCGCCACCGTCCACCTACACCAGCAAATACGTCTCCACCTCAAAGGGAACGCGCATTAAAATCATCTGTTTATTTCATAGTTTTATTTTTCTATAATTAAGGTTATGTTCATTTTATTCTATGTTTTATTGTCACAAATAAACCCATAATACCCTTTAAAAACATATTTTAAGGCTGAAACACATTAACTGTATTTACATTCATTTCAATGGGAAAAATAGCTTCAGGTCGCGAACAAATCGGGTCACGAACAGAGTCTCGGAACGACTTAAGCCCCTGAGCTGAGGGTCCACTGTATTTGCACAGATACAGACACTGTAAGACAGCTAGGATGCACTTTCTCTCTTTCTTAGCAAATCTGATGAACAGAAATGCTCTATTTTAGAGAGTGAAGCTCAGTTGTCTAAGCTGCTCTCAGTTTGAGTTTTGTCTCAGGATTCTCAATAGATGTACTCAAACCAATACATAACATCCTCTTCCATGCACAGACCCACACTGAGCTTCTAATGGTGTAGTATTCTAATGCATAATGCATTCAATAACCCAATGAATAATTTGTAGCCCGAGAACTAGTTAAAAAAAAAAAAGTATTGGGGCTCCAGAAAATTGGGGGGAAAAAAGTGGTGGACAAAACCACCAAGGGTTTAGAAAGGTTTTGTGGAAAGCAGAAGCTAGAAAAGCACTTATGAAGAGGCTGTGAACAGAGGATGTGAGGACCTTTGATGGTGTGTTTGATGCATTGCCGGTGTCATTAAAACAGTACGGGCAAGAACATTATATAGCTCACTGAGTAAATTATGCATTAGTTGGCTTACATGTACAATGAATAGTAATTTGTTTCTCAACTGCATCCCTCATAAAAAGCACATCATAAGTAGTGCATGCATTAAACAGTTCATGAGAGATCCTGGTTCCAGAAGCATTGTGGTTCTTATACGCTTTTGTCTTTAACTTGATGAGATTAGATCTTTTTTTTCCCCCCCCATCAGTATTAATGTTGTTCATGTTTCAACATTACTCATATTTATGCATGAAATGGTTAAATGACACCAAAAAAAAAAAAAGGACTACATGGAGTTTTGCTGACCACATATTCATCACGCCCGGCCCTGCATGACTTGCTAATTCACTAAACGATCAGTTATATGATATATATTATTATATTAAGTCAGACAGACCTGGAATTTGGCTCGCAGGTGAGCTAATGTTTAATACCCTCATTGGAATGAATGTTAAGGCATATTAGGAATGAAAGCATAACTTGAAAAGGTCCACTATGTAGGAGTCAGTTGATTGCAACCAATTGAATTCCCCTCCCTTACCCCTCCTTTTCCGAGCATGTATTAGAAAGTACGGTCGTCCGGTGCTCCTAGTGTGCTTCCAAGTACATACATTCACACCCCCTTGCTTTTTCCGTGCCAAATAATAAATACGATCCTCCATTTTTCAAAATTTGGGTTCTCAAACTTCATGCTGCCATTTGTAAACATGCAAAAGGAGAACAGCGATCTCTAGAGGTTTGGCCGTTCTGGGCTCCTGTAGCAGCGCAACGTGGCGGCTCCGAAGATGTGGACCCGTTCCCTATGTACTGTAGATACAAAAGGCTCATTCTAAGCTTACGAAAACACTGATTTATAGTTTTAGGTAATTATACACTAATGAAAACATACTTATAAATATTATATATTCCATTTCTGATAATAGATCCCCCTAAATTCTACACAGTGGACCTTTAACTAGCAAGCATATTTAAATAGTTACATGCAAAAGCGCATCTTATAGCTAGCTACCAAACTTTAAAGGTGAATATTTCCTCTTTATGTGCTAACGTACAGAAACGTTTCATCCTGAGCAAATCAGTGACTCCAGCAAAAGATGACTTAGAAATGAAGGAAAAAATGGAGGGGGAAAAAAATCTATATCAGACATTATGATATTTCGTTGATACATCATGGGATGTGAGCATGTAGAGAGAAGTTCAAAGGTCAAATGAGAATTCTATTTACGGCATAAAAAGTACGGTTTTCTTTTTGCCCTCTTAATTTACTTGAGTGTCTACAAATCTGTCAAAATACTTAAGTACAGTAACAAAGTACACTTTCTCAAGTTATTTAACGCCCCTGGTGTTTTGGCTAAGTTAAGAAGCATCAAAGATTAAAACGGGCTTTTAAATTAAATATGTAACATTTTCTCTGGGCCAGCCATCCATTTTAATTTCATTACTTGCATGGGGTTATTATTAGTTAATAAGAATTTGAAGGGGGCTGAATTTTGAGTGGACACAAAAATACTCATCTATATAAAATGTTTCAGTGTAAATTATTCAGTGTGCATTATTCGGTCTGCGCGCATGTGGCCACATTGTGTTCAAGCATATGACGTGTCCCACTGGCCCAGTACATTTGTAATGCGTATGTGCGTGCGCGTGTGTGTGTGTGTGTGAATGAGTAAGTGAGTGAGGTTGACATGTTTTTATAACTTGGAGCAGACCATAGGGAGCAAGATACAGGCTTGTGTGCGAGCACTTTTGAAAAAAACATTGGGGGCCATAAGTATTTGGACAGTCACACAGTGTCGTGATTTTACCTCAAGCTTCGATCACATCTTGATGTGCTGAACAGGCACAAAATGACAAACATTTTTCCACTTTTTAAACATTTATAGACCATATAGAAGGTCAAAGAGTGTGTGTGTGTGTTTGTGTGTGTGTGTGTGTGTGTGTGTGGTGGGGGGGTATTCTCAGAAGGCTAGTAAGATAAAATATCCCCTCAAGGATAGGAATATCTGAAAGATTGGATCTTGTGGAGCCTTTTGAATATTCCCAACTGGAGACACACTGTGTGTGTGTGTGTGTGTGTGTGTGTGTGTGTGTGTGTGTGTGTGCGTGTGTGCGTGCGTGCTTATAGTTAGGTTCCTTCCAGGTGTAAAGTTTTGATACAGCCCAATGCACTGCTACCTAAATGGCGTTATTAGAGATAATAACATAATTATTGGCTATTGATGGATAAAGTCTCACCGTGATAAGAAATTATCACATGCCTTCACATTTAATACTGCACCTGGGCTTTGAGCTACAAACACAATGGCTCTGCAGTGGCTTTTTAATCTCACTGATTTTTTTTAAACTCCTATATAAACACTGCAGGTATATTCTCACTGAACTGAGACATTGGCTGTTCTGTTTTCTTCTCCATCTTACTAAAACAGACTGGATCATTTGTGTCATTATGGGTTTATTCTTTTCTCTTTTCGCCCTGTGTAGTCATATCTCCTAGAGTGATTTCCATAAAAGCACAGCTCAACCTTAATGTAAGCAAGCCAATTTCCCCACAGGCTCTCTTATGTGTCAAAGCCTGGCGTGGGTCTCTGCAGCACTGTCGAACCCACAGACCGACAAAGACGAAACTCTTCGTGACTCGTCTAATCGTAGCATTTACGCAAATTCGGACAGCTGACATAGTACAGCTGCCAGAAAGTCTGTTTTTTCTTTCCATGTTGTTGAGAGAGCGAAGCTCTGCATATGGTAGTCTGAGATCTATCATCTTCACTGTGTGAAGCTCCTGAGACACAAAGAATCAATCTTAGCAACTTCACACCAACCATTCAACTACTGAATCTCTTCCTGAGGTACTGGCTAATATTGACCCTGTCACAGGCTAAGAGTCTGTACGGTAGTCATGTCACATCTCCCCAAGCCCAAAACAAATCATGGCCTTAGTCTTATCAGGTTCTGTCAGGGAGAGGAATGAATGGAGTATACTGAGGTCATGACATCTTAGTCGTCTTCTTATTATTATTATTATTATTATTATCATCATCATTATTAATTTCTGTATTTATTTTTATTTATATATATTTTTTATTTTTTTTAAATCTTTTTTTTTTTAAAGTGAGGCAACAGTATTCTACAATATTCTATAAAGTGTCTGAAATCATTTTAAAGATTTTGCAGAACGGCACACTTTAGAAAATCATGTGAAATTAAATTATAACCAACTGATGCAGCATTTACAAAATGGCTCATCCGAATACTGTTAAATAGTATTTAATGGTGGTGTGGTGGAGTGGTTAGCACCGTCACCTCACAGCAAGAAGATCCTGGGTTCGATCTCTGGGTCGACCTGGGCGCCTTTCTGTGTGGAGTTTGCATGTTCTCCCCGTGTCTGCGTGGGTTTCCCCCTTGTACTCTGGTTTCCTCCCACAGTCCAAAGACATGCACAGAGGGCATTAGGTTTAACTGGCTGCTCTAAATTGCCCGTAGGCGTGAATGTGAGCGCGACTGGTTGTCTGGCTCTGTGTGTCGCCCCGTGTTGGATTGGTGATCTGCCCACGGTGTAACCCTGCCTCTCGCCCGAAGTCAGCTGGGATTGGCTCCAGCTTCCCCCCGCGACCCTGAGCAGGGATAAGCAGGAGAAGATGAGTGAGTGAGAATTTACTAGTGCTATTTAATAGAACTTATGTTTAAAATGTTTATTCTTTTAGATAAAATCATAATGTAATCAAAAGTATTCATTATTGTATGAAGAAAAACATTACATCACAGTCTGGCTTTATGCATCTTATGAGACATAAGATGCAGATGAACGATGCTTGAAAACAATATCCTTTATATGAAAAATAAAAAAAATCTGATAATTGACCATTTATAGCTAAGCATTTCCTGCCGTCTCTCATGTTATCTGTGCACAAATGACACACACATAACCTATAGACATATATGCCACTGAGGCCAATACAGTGTATGGCAAATAAATAACCTGCTTTTTCATTTTAAACCAAAAAAAGGAGATATAATGTCAGGAAATCAGCAGTCTCAAGTTATTCCTTGGGTACACACAGCCTATTTGCTTGTCAGCTTGCTTTTTCCTCTCATGAGGGGAAAAAAAATAATTCAAAAATGTTTGTATTCCACTGGGAAACATGCACATGCTTTTGATTTTAATAACTAAGGGACATGAGAGGCACACAAATGATTCCGTATGCAGTTATGCCTGAAAGTTTTAAATGAGTTAAATCGTGATATATTTGAAATATAAGACTTTCTGTGTTGTTAGCAGTCAGTAGGACATGCGCATGCTGTACATGTGGTACATCAACCCTGCACACGGTATCACCAAGCGACCCGCTGTGCCCTATGACGCTTCCGCACAGCACTCAGACTATTGATTTCACAGATGAGAAAAGGACACGCTTTGATATGAGCCTCATTTCGAGAATCTCCCATTAGACTCTTGCTCTTGTTCTTGATTTGACACCCTGTGCATTACTGCTGCTCCGTGTCATTATACGTCTGTCCTCGTCTGTGGAGCTGAACGCCACTGTGGGAAGGAGTTAGCGGTACATTTGGCTGGGCTACACGATGGGGTGAATCACTGCTCAGTCCCACATGCATCCCTCTCTCTCTCTCTCGTGCTCTCTCTCAGCTCATGACGTATGCACACACCAGGAACTACGCAAAGATGCGTTTAACCATGCAGACGCTTGCTGCTTTTGTGATGATAAAAGAAAACCCAGGTTAGTGTGGTAGTGAAATGAGTCAGTTTGTGGGTAAGGCAAAACCTAAAAGTAGTGCATGTTGCAAGTTAAAAGACATGTAGTGAGAGAGCGAGAGAGAGAGAGTTGTGGAAATATCACTCCTTGTCCTGATTTAAAATATTTTATGATTTATACAAGAGGACATTTTCATAATGTCTTCGTTCACAATACAGACGCTCCCCAAATTACGAACAAGTTATGTTCCGGAAGGCTGTTCCTATGCTGAATTGTTTGTAAGTCGTAATTTTGCCATTTTTCTATTGTTATGATCTTTGTTTTTTATTATCTTTAATATTGTCATCATAATTATTTAATATTATTATGATGCAGAATGCGCGTAACTCAAAATTCGGACTTGCGGAAGTTCTACGAACATGATTTTAACTTGCGCCACAGTCTGTTCATATGTCCGAACGTTCGTAAGTCGGATGTTCATAAGTAGGGTAGTGCGAGTATACACTTTAAATGCCACTGAAAAACTGTAAAATGATGTCCAGTATACAGTATAAGCTAATGCTCCCTTAATTTGGTTGACTTTACAGATATCGTGCAATCACAGGGCAACGTGCCCACTTCTACATTTACTGCCCATTTATAGCCCTTTTCCACTGATGTGGTGCTGGTTCTAGCGCGAATCTAGAATCCGTTCTACATATTATAACCCAAAAAGAAAAAAACAAGACTGGTGCTGGTGCCAAAAAGCTGGGAAAGTTAGAACCACTGATAGGAGAAGCTACAGGAGGGGCGGGGACACTATCGCCATCTGGGATGAATGCTGTTCATGGTTGCGACACACAGACAACCTTCAGACGCAAGATGTAAGGAGTTTGAAAGTAAATTTACTTAGAGAGCAGGCAAAGTAGATGTGTTCTGTCTGCCACGATGTATTCCCTGTGTAATCCAAACTTCCGCTATGTAATGGTCGGTTCTCAAACCTCTCCAAGTGCAGGCTGGTTCTCAGAAGACAAGATGGAAACGATCTAAAGACTTATTATTGCACCAAGCTAACACAAGCCCACCGGGGGAGGAATTACACTGCCACATGATGTTCATTTTCCGTAAAGGAGCGCCGGACAGGAATGTTAATAACAGGCTTGCCGTGTTCATGTTTTTTCCTTCATATTTGTCTAGATTAAAAATATTCTGTGGCCATCAAGAACTTTTTATACCAAATAATCATAGTAAATCTGCAAACCAAGGCAAAGTGTGCAGTCAAATAATTTGTGTAAAATGTGGATGATTTCCAAACATCAAAAATGGTCACTTTTGTCATGGCTGAATTTTTCTTTCTTTCTTTCTTTTTTCAGGTTTTCTGCGTGGTTATATTTTCGAGCTGTAGTTGAGCTGCAGATTTTCTTGAAACCTGCCAACGCTGGTTAATGCTATTAGCTCTACTGTGCTTATTGTTCCACAGTGTGAGTAAGGCAACAGTTACACACCTGCTGTATCAAACATCTAAACCATTCATTATGAGCAAGTCCCTGTTAGGTGGTTACTACTGAGGCTTACGTCATTATTCATTTTCCCTGCGCCACCAAAATCTATGGTCTTGAGCTGCCGCAGAGTCTTTTAAGGGCCGTTCATTTTTGCCTTGTGCAATTAAATTAATTAAATATGCAATCAAGCATGAAACTTTGAGGAGTCAGATGTTGTACTATGCAAGATCTCCATAGCCTTTTGTTTTTGGGGGGGGGGGTCAAACTTCTTCATGAATGCAAACAGAACATTTATCACATAGAAACCTGGAGGCAATGATAGCACTACAAGTCAAAACAAGAGCGAAACCAGGGAAGCAGAGAAGTAAATATTCATGCTGCATGCGCATTAAAGATATCCAGGAAGTACACAGGTGTCTTTTCATTTATTAAAAAGCAAGAAATGGTCACGTGAGGAGAGATAAGAGAGCATGGATGGTCCACAGAGCAGAGAGACCAGTGTGAAGTTGTGAAAAAGTGAAACATTTCTGCCAATGATGTTGCACGGCTATATGTCAGACTATGTACTATTTACTGAATTATCAAACAATACACAATGCTATGGATGAGTACCTAGATTTCTATGGAGTAGGAACTTCTCAAATCAAACGCAAGCTTACGTCTTGCACTACAGTGGACCCTCGGCTCGCGAACACATCGGATGGCGAACAAATCGACGTACGAGCTAAATTCCTGAACAGATTTTGTACCGACCGACGAACAAAACCTTACACATACAGCCAACTCACGCTTCACGCCACAAACCTGAAGGTCAGGTCAAGCACTCGTGGTGTGAACGTGTTCAACGCATTTTTTCATTGTATTTCTCTGTATTTTTGCTCTATAAGCTTCATTACGGGTCCCAAGAAAGTGGAAATGGTAGTAAGAGTAAGAAGCCTAAGCGTATAACAGTCCCACCGACAACGTCCACCTACGCCAGCGACTACGTCTCCACCACAAAGGGAACGCGCATTAAAACCATCGGTTTATTGAATGGTTTTATTTTTCTATAATTAAGGTTTTTTAAATTTTATTCTATGTTTTATTGCCACACGTAAACCTATAATACACTTTAAAGCATGTTTTTGAGGCTGAAACACATTCATTGTATTTACATTCATTTCAGTGGGAAACGTTGATTCGGGTCGAACAAATCAGGTCACAAACAGAGTCTCGGAATGAATTAAGTTCGTGATCCAAGAGTCCACTGTACGTAGAATTAATGTCGTACATCTTGTCCTTTATTCTTTATTAAAACAACCACCAATATTAAAATCTTAAACAAAAACAACAATTTCCCAACAATTTACAGAGATTGCAGAGAAAGTACTCACTACAGATCCGAATATTCAAGGGGTGGACCTGGATCTGATCCAACACCTCTTATAACCCTAATCCTAACCCATAAGAGATGCTATAACACACTTTTCTTCAGCCTGCGTTATAAACACACTGCGTTATCTCCATTCCCTGTTTTTTTGGTTCAACTCCATCCTGATGGGAGGAGCTGGATCAGGTCTGACTCCGCCCCCTGGAGTTTTGGTTGTGTGGTGAGGATCGTCAGGCCTCATCACAAACGCACTGTGTAACACGGCAATCAGTGGTTGATTATGAGGGAAGAAATCAAGGATGGGAGAACTTTTCTACAGCTTTCCAAAATCACGTAGATGATCTGTGGGGGTCTTTGAATTTTGTGGGTTTTTTTTTTTTTTTTTATACACACATACAATGTAGGATAACATTAAAGATGGTGGTGGTGGTGGTGGGGGTCATGGAACACGAGTGATGCTTTCGTCGAGCATGTAGACTCCTTTAAGGTTTAAGTATGATCAAAAGAAAAGAATAAAATAACAAGATTCTTTTTGATGCTGGTGGCAAAGGATGTTTTCTTGCCTATCGATTTATAAGCACTTTTCTAGTCTGTTAATTACTTTATGCTCATTTGATCAGGATAAGCAGATGATCCTGGTACTTAAGAGTATCTGTCGAGCCCAGGGCATCTGGCTATCAAAATATTCCGATGTAAACATTGTTCCAGAAAAGCAATTTCCTTCCTGGAGTAGATAAACCAAGAACAAGACATAGACTTTGTCCAAAAAAAAAAAACACAAACAAAAAAACCCATCCCAATCAAAACTAAAAATAAAAAAATTGCACACATATGCGATGAACATTCCCTAATAGGCATGAGAATGCATGCTTGAGATTGTACGTGTGGCTTCGAGTGACTACGTGACACGTCAGTGATGAAATCTTCTCTACATTTTGGCTCAGTGTAATTGTGCATCAATCTGTTCCTATTAGAAAAACACCTGGCTCCTGTGCGAGAGGAAACATTATTTCTCCTTTCTTCTCCGCTTTCAGTCATCATCACACAACAGGAGGGAGACTTCAGCATTCTCCAGCGCTCAAAGTATAAAAACGACTCCGACTTGACGGCAACACAATGGCTATCTGTTTCCAAGTTATCTGCGTCAAAACTACTGCTCACTGCTAATTTTCTGTAATTGCTTGGCGTCTAGATGCATACAGACATCTAATTAGATACCAGCAGAAATGTGAAATTGTTCGCATTTTTCCCCCGTAACTAAGTCTTCAGTTAAAAAGGAAAACGCGTTCTTGATTAGAAAAGCGCACGTTTGTTTTCCCATCGACGTATAAACGTTAGCTGCAAAGATTATGGATAAATTACATGTTAGCTTCATGAATGACAATAGCGTGGTAAGGGTGAACGTGTCAAAAACAATGCAGGCGGATTCCAGACAGAGCGGAGGAAAAATAGATCTAGGTAGCAGGAACAGCGGCTGGCAGATCACATCTTACTCACCGAGCAAAAAATAGACATATGCATACAGTACATTACAAGGAAACAACTGTTCACGGGCCAAAGTACAGATATTTTTGGAGACAGGGCCTCAATAAATCGGTAACACTTTAACTACTAGAAGAAATTAATATCAATTAAGTGATGTTTGGGACACAATGTGACCAGATGTTTTGTTTACAATTCTGCTAGTGGAACTAGGTCTCGCAGGAGACACGCTCACGTTATAGCATTTGGGCTAGTTGGCTAGCATTTATTCTTACATTCCTATTAAAGGTGCTTCGGGTAAAATTTGCGTCCCTTCTTTTCTTGTCATTTTTTTAAGCTGAATATTATGTTCCTAAAAAATGCCGATGTTGCTGCTGAGAGTACAGTTTACAACCAGAAAGTGATTCACACTGAAATGTCCCAGTGCAGTTATAGGAAACATAGGTACTCATGGAACGCTGCTCGACCAATCAAATTAGTGTAGCAGGAGTAACGTGTCTGATAATACTTACTAATGCTTTCATAATGATGAATTACAGGTAGTCCTCAAGTTACGATGGAGATGCGTTCTGCCACACCCTTCATAATTCGAAAATATCCTGAATGTCGAATTCACTGTGTTGAACCACTTAGCCCAGCTTAGCCTAGCTTAGCCTAGCCTACCCAGGAGTCTTGTCCTCTAGAAGACATGTTTTTGAATTAAAAGTAGCTCTTGAAGCACACACAAAAAACCACTTGGTAATGCACTGTACAGTACACCGATACACAAGGTAACTCCTTAAGTGCGGACAGAGTGAACCATCGTGCAGGGCGAGTGATCTGGGCATCGTATGTGTATTTCCAGGTGTCGTCCAGGTACTTCCGGGTGTCGTCCGAATGTCCACGTACGTCATAGGCTGTTATGCTGGCCTGCCAGGATGCCTGCCCACGAATTTTAAATATTTTCTAAATATTTTACGATTTTTAGCGCATCGCAATAGTCATCGTAACTTTGAAAAATCGTAAGTCGGGCCATCGTAACTCAGGGAGCGCGTGTGATTCATTCGCTCATCTTTAGTACATCAGGAAATAATAACAGCGTCTTAACAGAGACGTATATATCTTCAGCCATTAATGATGGTACTACTTGCATCTTGTTAACTCGTTTTGTTAATTAACATCACGACTCGGGACAAGATTATTAAAGATTATAATCTGCATTATAAAAAGTCTGTTTGGAAACAATCCAGGTTCAGTCAAATTCGAGATTATAACGTAGATTATATGGCCCTTTGGACTATTCGTTTTCAAGCACTACTAATTCTATTAATTCAACTCAAACCCAACACAGGATAGTATTAGAAGTAAGAATGAAATATGCATATTGTTATGATTTTCACTTGTGGTATGAAACATAGTTTATAATAATGTTCATAATTCACATCTAGTGAATTTAGGCTTTAACAGCTACTCTTATTAGCATGTGACATGACTATTTACTGTGTGTTCGAATGAACCAGCTTACTGTGAGGTCATCATCATATCACACTAATGAACCGATCGGATTTGGACCGTGTGATCTCATAGTGCTGTTGGTTTCGCATTGCAAATTTAAGTAGCCTAAAGCTAAGGGTTTGGTAATCAATATGCATCATTTTCTGTTACAGATTTGCTTTTGAATGTGTTAGTCTAGACCTTTTTGGGATCAAGGGCAATATCATCATCATCATCGCTGGTCATAAGAAAAATATACAGGACAGTAAGAATTAGTGAGGCTGAGGCTGATTTCTTTCTACCCCAGACTGTAGATGCCTGCAGTTGTGTCAGATGAGTACATGCCCACTAAAATTTCTCTCTATTTCGGATGATACTTTTTCCAGCCCACTTTGTTGATCCATCCATAATATCTCAGCAACAGCCACTGAGAAGGTGCGTGTGAACAACAGTTGTAGGTGTAATGACCACAAAAAACGATGGACAATCATCCTTTTCCCCAAAATGTTTTCAGCGAAAACTAAAAGTAGACATACTAAGCACACGTTGCCCAATCAAAGTATGAGGGAGAGTCAAAAAGTCAAGGCAAAATACATTTAACATTTAGCTTTAATAGAAGAAACTGTGAGAAACTGAACACATCACTTTTCCACATAGTCCCCATGCAAGATGATACACTTGTATCATTCATCTAGCTTCTGGATTCCCACTGAGAAGTTGTTTTTCGGCTGCTCCCAAAGCCAGGTGAGCGCCGCTTCCTCTAGTTCATCATCAGAGGTGAATCTGTGACCATGCAACGCCTCCTTCAGGGGACCGAAGATGTGATTGTGGCTCGGCGCCAGATCCGAGCTGTAAGGAGGATGTGGAAGACATTGGAACCCGAGCCATTGCACGGTCTCTACGCTGCCTTTAATTTTTGATTCTCCCTCGTATTATTTGAGATGACCCGTAAGTTAAATGGTTAAATTGGATGCAACATGGCATGAGTAGATAACCGAGTAGCGCAGTACAAGACATGAAACATTACTCGACATCACAAATTCAGCTGCCACTCTGCCGCTAAATATGGAATAACTTGTCCCACGTTATTTTTATTGTGCCATTGAGAAGACATTGTGATATAATGCTTTGCTGAATCATAATATTTTCACTGTCAAGCTAAATGATAGATATTAGATTTTAGCCCTCCCATTTAATAAAATGAGTTATCACTGAGCTAGTTCATGACTAAGGAAGCACCGACACACTTAGAATATGCTGATACAGTAACTGTTGTGATTATGTAATTAAGCAGTAAAAATGTAACATATTTTTTCCAGGCTTACATTATGGGTACTCCAGGTTCTGCTCTGTGGACAGCAATCGCTGCAGCACCAAGGTCAGCGCACTTAGCATAAACCCGAGCACTTGAACGGGTAAGGTGAACCAGAATCAGGCACAGCTGGAGGCTGAAACAGGCTTCATCTTGCAGCAGGGAGACAAAGGCATAAAAACTGCAGTGGTCAGGAAAGATAGACAGGCAAAGAAAAAGTACTCTGCTTAACTACCTGTACTCTGTCTTTGACTTTGTCATAGACCTTCAGGAAGGTGGGGGAAAACGCCAGCGCGTACTGAACTGCGAGTATGCATGATCATAGAAAGAAACCTTAGATATAGAAGAGCTAATGGCTTCCATCCCTCACTATCCCATTCCACAACTGGTAAATAAAATAGCCTGGAAAGGCAAACTAAGTATAACGTTTATTCATCACTTCCTTAAGCAAAACTTTTAAACAGCCGATGTTTTTTTTATTTTTTTATTCAGTAACATGCTCTGGGGCAGCATGGTGGTGCAATTGTTACCACTGTTGCCTCACAGAATGAAGGGTCTGG
Source organism: Chrysichthys cranchii (assembly GCA_030068335.1). NCBI lineage: Eukaryota > Metazoa > Chordata > Actinopteri > Siluriformes > Claroteidae > Chrysichthys > Chrysichthys cranchii. The sequence goes on from JAQMCW010000011.1 coordinate 3,819,736, forward strand.
GTTTGACCTGTGGAAATACCATGTTCTCCCTTGTGGGTGGGTCACTCCAGGAACTCTGGTTTCCCCTCACAGCCCAAAGACATACAAATTAGGTCAACTGGCTACTCTAAATTGCCCGTAGGTATGAATGTGAGTATGAGTGATTGTTTGTCTCTGTGTTAGCCCTGCAAACAGATAAGCAACCTGCCCAGGGTTTATCCCATGTCTCTCCCAAAGACAGCTGGGATTGGCTCTAGCGTCCCCTGTGACCTTGATGGATAAGTGGTATAAATAATGGATGGATGGATCTTGGTCTGAAAAGATCAACGAGCCACGGTGTTGAATATACCCACAGGAACCCAGTGCAAGGGTATGTGCATTCAGTAGTATCGGAATTAGCATTCTGAAGCCTGGGGACAGAAAAGTGCACAACAAACACACATTACAGGCACACATTAGTGGGGCTCTGAAACCGAGACCTGGACAAATTTGACTAAGGCATTCTATTCCTAGCCGAACCCAAGCAGACTACTAGGAGTGATAAAGCTCAAGGAAGCCGACCTAATACCTTAGCTACATTCCCACGGTCAGACCGAGCCAATTATTTTTGATGACGTGAATCTCCACCCGGAAGCCACATAAAATACCTTTATTATATACACCAGCCGAGAGTGTAAAGCGTAAGGGCAAAAGGGAACTGACAAGTTCCCACAGGAGTCTAAAGGAATGCATCCCTGCTTTTTATGCCACACTATACATACAATTACAAATTCTATCATCTCAGCTACATGGGGCAAGTGGGGATGCGGTCTCAGGCCTGACTTGAGTGAAGGACCAAGAACAGCGACATGTGAAATATCCCCGATGATTTAAAAATATGTGTTGTCCTAGGCAGTGAACGCAGCTTTTGTAACTTTGGAGGCATTAAAACTACACACAGGTCATTTTAATAATCTGACTGGGCACCTCAGAATCTCAGAAAGCAGCTCTCCCTGTGGAAATAGTGATGCAACTTTTGAGCTTTAGTGGATGCCTTGCTATATGCCAAGTCTGAATATAGCCTTTTGTCATCTCTTCCAAAAAGAACCCAAAAGACAGCTTAGTTTAGGCAAGAAAAATGCACATTAATCTCGAGTAAACAAAGCATTTGCCACATGTCAGAACAGTTTCCCCCGTAAATTTTCTTTCACCACCACCAATCAGAGAATGACAAATACCTCTGTTAATTACTCATTTCCTGATTATTACATACACTTAATGATTTTGTACATTAGACCCAGTGATGGACAGAGAATGGAAGAAAGATGAGCAGAAGAAAAAATTTTGAAAAAAGTGCTTTAGAAGGAGGAAAAAGACTGCTCTGCACCGTAGCCGGAGAGATCACAGCTGGGAGGCGCTTTTATTAATTATATATATTATACATTATATTATATATATACAGTCAAGCCCGAAATTATTTATACCCCTGGCAAATTTTGACTTAGTTACTTTTGTTCAACCAGCAAATTGACTGGAAATGACACAGGCTTCTCCCAAAACATAAGACGATGTACAAGAGGCATCATTGTGG
>JAQMCW010000011.1:3831216-3846672 GCA_030068335.1 Chrysichthys cranchii
ACACACACACACACACACACACACACACACACACACACACACACACACACACACACACACACACACACACGGGCAATGTAGAGTAGCCAATCCACCTAATCTGCACTGGGAGGAAACCAGAGTACCCGGAGGAAACCCATGCAGGCACAGGGAGGACATGCGAACTCCACAGAGAAAGGCATCGGGGATCGAACCCAGGACCTTCTTGCTGTGAGGTGTGAGGGCTAACCACTACTCATATAAAATGAGCCATCTCCTTGGGGGAAGTTTTACTAATTTGTTAAATAACTTCTACATTTCATGAAATTAACCTGTTTTTTGTTTTTTTCTTAGCTAATGCCAAATTAGGCCAGAATAATTTCCAGTAGCTAACATTACTTGACTAGTCAACAAATTAAAATGTAGCTACTCAAATATTACTTATTTACAGGAAATTTTACTCCTGATTAAATCATTTGGAGACTATGTGATGAGTCGTCCGGATGACCGTTAAACTTATGGGGCTGTTTTAAGTGATGTTTTCATGCGAAATAACTTTAGTTTAAAATGAAAAGCATCTAACCATTTTAGAAAACTAAAAGTTACTTTTCACATGAAAACATGACGAAGCCTTTTCACTTTTTAAATGATTGAGCATTTTTAAATGTAGTTTTTGGCTTTTTTTTTTTTACTTTCACTTGAGTACCTATTTGGCAGGATACTTCCACTTTTAACTCACGTTTTTGACACATAATTTAAACATACTGTATCCTTGGGTATAATTTCTCAGGACACTGCCACGGTGGATACTGAATATGTAATAATATTTCTACTGAACCATCTGCTTTAATATGAATAATTGTTTAAAAAACAACAACTATAAACCTAAGGAGTTAATTGCCTGATTCCACAATACTGTTCATTAGTATAATACTTACAAACAGTCCAGAGGCTAGGATGTACCCAGGTTTGTATTATATATCATCACAAATGTATGCATGAGAAGTGTTCAGAAATGTATCTTGAGAATAGATTAGAAAGAAAACAGAATTTATCATATTGGAAATATCCTGAACAATAAGCCTCATCTGCTGTTCGTTCATAAATTCACAAAGTCTCAACGACATTTGAGCGCGGCTGGAAATTCGCCATGTTGTGCGATTCAAATGATCTAGGATCATTTGAATCTATGGCTTTAATCATAGTAAGAAAAAAGGATGCAAAGTAGGTTTTAATTAATACATTTTTCCACTAGAGTTTTTATACGGTAGTCATTTCTATCACATCGTTGGCTCGGCGTCGGTTAATCAAGGCGGATGAAACCTCTTTAAAAGTGGTTGAATGCTGTGAAAATGAGCTTGCCTCAGTATCAAATGGTCTTAAATCAAAACCAGGCTTCACAACATGTACACTATTGATTAGGTTTTGTGCAGCTTCACATGACTGACTCACTTCCTTTCAAAGACCAAACGGAGAATACGCAATGCCCTAGATGACATTGGATATAAATTTATGTTAATGTAACTCATGAGGTATTCATGATATCACGATTGTTTTTCAGGAACCAAACACAGCACAGGAAATGGGTAGGCTTTTGGACATTGAGCATACCGTGCTATTTATTTCAACATAGCTGTATTTATTCAATGTAAAATCTGCTCGGTTTTGCTGTAAAGGATGAGGTCTGAGACTGACCACGTTGCCTGCAGTGGAAGGTAATTGTGGACTAATGGAGCCGGCGATGCTTTACAGGTTTCAGTTTTCGCTCTGTTCCAAGCGTTGACCCTTCCTCCCTTCGCTACTCCAGTGAGGATTTGAATCTGATGCATTTGAATTTTATTCCTAAATGTATCTTGGAATATTGTTGGCTAAAGCATTTCTCCAGCTGCAAAAACCGCCACACCTGCAGAATGGTACTGTTGGACAAGCCTACCCAAGCCCACTCAGCAAGCCCACCAGAGAAAGGAAGTACTTAACACCAAGCACAATGTGGAAAAAAAAACCCACTGTAAATATAAAATGCATGAATGGATCTATTAAAGTAATGCACACTGGAGACTATTCATTATTTAAAGGAAGCAGCAGGATGATAAAAATAGCTTAAACATTATTCAAACAAATGCAGTCAGTTTGTGTGTTTATAGTATTGATGTTCTTCCAGTAGGATCTTCAGGATTGCTGTTTACTGCAAAACACACATGGAAAGGACTGTACATTTAATAATTCATAGGTTTTGGGATGAAGTCACATTCAGTAGGTCAAGTATACTGCATGCCAAGCTTCTTACACTTTATTTTTTTATTGGCTTGTAAACAGGAGTCGGATTATTCCAGATATTTGGTTTTGTTGCGTTGTGAAATATATTCGCTAAAGCTGAGCGGTTGAAGATTAGGAAAAATGCCAGCCGGTCTTTTTTTTTTTTTTTTTTTTTTTAACCAATCTTCAATTGTCTAGGTTTTGGTGAGCCTGTACCCACTATAGCCTCAGATTCCTGTTTTTGGCTGACAGGACTGGAAACCCAATATGTTGTGGGAATATTGTAGCTGATGATCTCCAAGGTCCAGCATTTTGTAGGTTCTGAGATGCTTTTCTGTTCAACGCAGTTGTAAAGAGTGGTTATTTGAGGGAGCTTTTCTGTCAGCTTGAGCCAGTCTGGCCAGTCTTCTCTGACCTCTCTCATCAACAAGGCATTACCATTTGCAGAACTACTGCTTATTGGGTGTTTTTTGTTTTTTGCACCAGTTTGGGTAAAGTCTAGATCAGTGGTTCTTAAACTTTTTTGGGAGCGACCCAAATTCAGGTCCGGTGGGTATTTCGCGACCCCCCCCCAAATTTTGCCGACGGGGGGGGTTGGTGCCCGCTGTTAAAATTTTGCCCACCGGGTGTGTGTGTGTGTGTGTGTGTGTGTGTGTGTGTGTGTGTGCGCATGTGCGTGTGCTGTTAAATTTTGCCGACCGGGCGGGGGATGTTTTTTCTCTAAGAAAAATATTTTGGTTTTTTTTTGTCATGCTCTCGCGACCCATTCTGGAGGCCGTCGCGACCCATCTTTGGGTCGGGACCCATACTTTAAAAACCCCTGGTCGAGATACTGCTGTGTGTGAAAATGCCAGGAGATCTGCAGTTTCTTCTGAAACTCTAAAATCAGATGGGCTGAACAAGTCACAGTGATCTTTTTTTTCCATTCTGATGTTTCTTATGAACCCCAAGTGAAGCCCTTGACCTGTATGTGTATGACTTTACGCATTATGCTGCTCTCATATGATATGATCCGCAGGCTACCGATTTACTAAGCGATTAGAATACTTATTAAATATTAATTAAGTGTGAAAAATTAAGAAAAAAAATTATTGTTTAGATTTTTTTAATTAGATGAGTACCTTTAAGTGTGGATAGTTACTTGTACACTTGTAATTTAAACTTGCCTTTTCTTTGTAAGTCACTGCTACTATTTTTCTGTTTTGTTGTATGTATTTTTGGCTTGTATTTTTTTAATGTCCTATTTTTTGTTATTGTACGGTGTCCTTGGGTGTTAGAAAGGCACCTATAAATAAAATATATAATTATTATTATATATAAGTATAATATTCCCACAAGACCCATAAATATTCACTTAAGTATCACTTTCTTCATCACAGTGACCGGACGAAACACTGTCCGGATGAAGTTCTGACATATTACACAGCACTAAACCATATTAACCCTGTAAGACCCAGACCAACTTGTCATAGGAAAAAAATCTCCATTGATTAAAATGATGATACAGGCTCAGTGAACCCAAGAACAGCTGTTTGGGGTTTTTATTAACCCTTTCCTACTACATATTATGAAATGGTTTTTATGAGACCCCCTGGGATGTCCACTAACGTCCATCAACCAATGAGCGGGTAGAATATACGCGCGAAATAAAAGTCAGGATCAAATATGACCCCAGGAGTGCTACAGGGTTAATTTTTTTTTCTTTTCTTTTTTCAAAAAAAAAAATCCCTGTTTTGACTCTATGAATTTGGGGTTATTTCAAGCAGACAGTTTCAAAAGCCTACTCATCCCTCTGTCATTTTAACACAGAATCCGCAACAGGAAGCATAACATCTGCCTGCAAGATGACACATTTTCATCATCAACCCTCAAGAAAATCTGCCAATGGAAGCAGCAAGCGGCAAAAGTAACAAGAGAAGGTAAGCCCCGCTGTCCAGAACAAGGCCCGCCAATCGCATCCAGATTTTCATTTGAATAGAACCTGGCGTAAAAGCAATTGTGGAGATATTCTAGTGACTTTCCCACGTTTTATTTTAGAGGTGTGACAGTGTTCCTTGCAGATGGCAGAAGATCCCCATGTTCTGTTCAGTGGATAAAAGCAGGCTCAGCAACACTTCCTGACACAGCTGAACGAGTAATTCTACCATGAGACGTCTCATTCTCTCATTAAACCATATTTACTGTAGCTATACATAAGCAGACCATTTCCCACAGAATACCCTGGCCAGTAAATGCACCGAAGGCCTTTTTTCAGCTTTATGCCACAGGAAACTGGGTTGATCTCGTCGATCTTGGCAATCTCCGCTTATTAGGGCCAATTAACGAAAGTTGTGCTCTATGAGAGGAGGTTTCATAATGCCATTTTCACGCTAATCATTTCAGGGTTATGTGCTACGCTTTAGTCAGACTATATTAATACTGTGTTGCAGCGTGCTGATTGGGAAGACGTATAACCTAGACACGCTTAACGCCTGACAGATTAATCATTCAAACCCGTCCCACTTCCCTCTGGCCCCCTGCACAGTAGCAGATACACCCACTGAAATGACACATCACACGTTACATAAAGCTAGTTTGAAGCTGTGTGAAGGCTTTTCTATAAATTGTCCATGTTGGGAAGAGTTCCAGTATACTAATCATAGAGCATTTGACAGACTTGTTTAAGGCTTTAAACTCCTTCCTGCATGCTTAATTATATTTTTATTAGTAGCATTATTCTTAGCCGTAGCACTTCAGGAAAAATTCAGGACAGAATATAATTAATTTTAAAGCGATAGTGGTGCTCCTGTTTTCATGTTCATGGTGCAAGGGTGTTACAACACCATAAGGCAGCAGGATTATACATTCGTAGAATTTTCATGACCAGCGCTTGGTGAAGATTGGCTTAGTGTAAAAATAAAAGAAATAAAAATAGATTAGTGAATGAAACATTATCTAGGAGTGTGGTTGTTTCATATTCTTAGCAGCTTTGTTGCCATATTTGGTGATTTTTATAAGCATTTAGCAGTGTTCTTTCAAGAAAGAGCCTAGCGACACGTCTGGTGGCTTTTGAGCAGATGTTAGCAACTGTTCAGCACTTCATACAAGTGACCAGGTTACACTTATGCAAGATGATGTTGCCAAGGAACAATCACTGATCACCATGATTACCAAGGCTCAAACACAGATCACCATTGTTTCCAACAACCAGTCCCTAATCATCATGGTTACCAGTGACCAATCATTGATCACCACTGTTAGCCAATCACTGATCACCTTTGCTTCCAAAAACCAATCACTGATTACCATGTTTACCAATAACCAATCAGTGATCACTACTGTTCCAAACAACCCATTATTGATCACCATTTTTTCCAACAATCACTGATCACCGTTGTTCCTGACAACTACTCACAGATCACCATGGTTACCAATGATCAATCATTGATCACCGTTGTTCAAAACAACCAACCACTGATCACTGTATATCACACCAGCCAGTCAACGATCACCATTATTTCCCATGACCAAATCACTGTTTACTGTCGGTCCAATTCATATATACTTTACGCTTCATTTCAAACTCTCTTCGAAGCTATATTTACAAGTAATAAAAGTAAGCCATTTCATCCGTATCTGTTTAGTTCATATCTGTTTTCCTACTACATACCAACAACGCTTCCTTTTGTCTGCACCCTTAACGGTAATTTAATTGCAGAGCGCGAAAAAAATAAAACTGCACAAAACGAAATAAAAACCAGAATGTCCGTAAGAACAAAACGTTCAGACTCCTCTCTGACAGAAAACAGGAGCAAGACTTTGCACCGAACATGACAATGTCTGGGTAGTGTGATTGGACCAGGTGTGCGTGATTACTAATCAGGGCATTGGGAATGTTCGGTCATGGGATTAATCAGGTGACGTGGGCCGTGGTTCACTGGCTAGGTGAGCGTCTTGGGAAATGCAAGTCGTGATGTGATCCGTTGTGGATCCTGAAATACTGAGCTTTCAATGAGGCTGGCGGTGACGTGACGAGCCTTTACTCACGTGCGTTCCTCATCTTTATGATCGCAATACGTTTGCCAAGTCAAGCATGTAATTAGTTTTGCTTTAGGTAATTGTGTATGTTCTGTTTATTCAGTATTTAGATAAAGTATTTCAAATACAGTTTTTTTGATTATAAATGACTCTAAATAGGATAAACAGTTTGGTTTATTAAATGAGCGTCGTCTTGATGGACAAAGACGTTTTTGAGAGGAACAATGAAATGAAAATCGTTCTCCTTTTATCTGCTTTTGGGTAAAACCACAGAGGTGTCTCTAGCCTAAGCTTGGGTAAATGTTACACAGCAGGCACTTGACATTTAGCCTGCTCTCTGTGTATCTGTATGTGTGTTTGTGTGCGAGTGTGTATGTGTGTGTGTGTGTGTGTGTGTGTGTGTGTGTGTGTGTGTGTGTGTGTGTGTGAGCAAGCGAGCAGTGGGTGGACCTAAAAGCAGAAGCCTTCCACTTTACTAGTCCATAAATACCTTCAAGCGACATGTAGAACTCCCGTCTGTTTGCAACTTATCTTACGCTCTGGTGTCATACATCCAAGTTTGAAAGGATTATTCAAATATTTCCAGCATTGTGGCATCATCATACATATTCATCACACATTACCCTCAGAACTCTGTCGCTGCTTTGACGTGGTTTCAGTCCTTTTAGGCGTTTATACAAGAATGGCATAAAATTATACACAAGGAGTTGAAAATGGGATAAAAAAAAATTTTTTAAAAAGTTGCACTGCAAAGTTATGCGAATGAGCTTCTCAAGAACTATCCACTTGCTACTGGCTATGACCTGGTAGTCTACGGGTGAAAATGAACAAAAGCTTATTTTATAACATATTCAACTAAATTATGTATCGTGTACATGGTATACTTGTGTATCAGCTTGATATCTAAAGTTCTCATGAAAAAAAATATATATATAATAGACTACTGAATACACACCCGAAAAAACATCTAAATGTGTGAAGTATTTCCTTTCTGTCAATCCATGCCAAGTACCGATATCAGTCAGAGTAAAGATGTATAGAAGGTGATGCTGGTATTTTTTCCTGTAAGGCTGGATTGGACAATAATCGATGAACCGATGAACCCAGGAGTCCGTCACCAGGTTTGGAGGAAAAGGTACCGGTAATTCAGAAGCTGTAGCTCCACGATTTTTGCCATGTGCACAGGGTGAGAAGAAGAAAGCCAGAGATGGCTGTATGACACTGATATTTATTGCAAATATTAAAAAAGTTCACTATGTGGGATTCAACAACCTGAATGCTCCTCCCTTACTCCTCCCTTTCCAAGCATGTATTAAAACTTATGTTGGCCAACAGGTGTCTGCAGCGTACTTCCAAACGCTTACATTCCCGCTTTCTTGTTTTTTCCGGAACTAAATAATAAGCATGTTCCTCCATTTTTCAAAATTTGGATTCTCAAACTTGTGCGTACACCGATTCCTCCTATTTCTTCTTCCTAGTCTTCCTTTCTTCTTCCTTGTTGTGCTCCTCGGGCTTCCTTCACAGATTCACGCTGCCACTTGTAAAAACATGAAACGTGCCAGGCACTCTCTAGAGGTTTGGTTGTTCTGGGCCCCTGCCACAACATGGCAGCTCTGTTGACGTGGACCCGCTCCCTATGTAGACATACAGGGCTCATTCTATGCTTATGAAAACACAACGATTTCTAGTTACAGGTAATTATACTCTAATAAAAACATACTTATGAAGATTATATATTCCATTTCTGCTCGTAGTTCCCCCTATATCCTACATATTGGACCTTTAAATCCTATGTCACTCCGTGAATTTGTTGGAAGGTCTAGGCACAAAAAGGCGATGTTCACGGACTCTGGTAGTTAGGAGAGCTGAAATAGAACAGAAGGTCACACGCGTTGCCGTGGTTGTACAATTGAATGAATGACCGCAGGCCACCAGGATCACTCAGGTTGATGAGAACGGCCAGAGATTATAAGCATGAAAAAATGGAGGCCTGACCATCTGTGAGTATGGTCAAGGCAAACAGGACACCAGAGAGCAGTAAGTTTTTTCTATAAATTGACATAGCAATTAATAACAGAAAGACATGATCCACACTAACTATCGTTCAGCCCAAGAGTACCAGAAGTCTAGAATTGTACAGAAAAAGAAATGCATGCCTCAGAGTGAAAGAACAGACGAGCAGCAGCAATTTTCTTTCCTTCAGCAGGATTACCGCAGTGCACACTTTACAAAAAAAAAAAAAAAAAAAAAAAAAAAAAACACATAAGCTATTTTAAAACTCTGACACATAAGCCTACAAGGTGAAAACTTTGAAAGTTTTCATTCAATTATTCCACCTGCATTGACGCTCTTATCTTGATTCCCATTTCCACTTGAGCGAAAGCCTGATGTTAGGGCTTAATTTCACAGAGTCTTTAACAAAGGCTTAGAAAAAAATTGATTTAAGCACAAAGGTTTCCAGGAGAAGTAAACAAAATGTTCTCCGATTTTAGTCAAACTGCAAAGAGCAATTTGAGCCTCCGTGCAGGAAAAAGGAGGGAGGGAGAGAGAGAGAGATAAAAAGTCACATAGACTTTGAAAGTCACAGGTGTGTTTCATCTTTTCCCTTGTAAAACTTTGAAACATGTAATGCCAGTTGCATATTCATCAGCTCGGTCTTTGTGTATTTTAAACTACGGACATTTCTGTTCACCTGCAAAAAAAAAAAAAAAATTTTTTTTATTAATTTTTTTTTTTTTTTTACACAGAGCATCATCCTCTTTGTGACCTGAGTAGGAGGAGGGATGTTGTGAAGAAAAACTGATGTATTATTGATTCACGCTACACAATGCCCGCTTTCTTTGATAATGACTGTAATTAAAAGAGGAAATAATGAAAAGCCATCAGGTTACCAAACCCCCTTTAAAAAAAAACAAAAAAACCCCCAAAAAAAACCATGCTTATACATTTCCTGGGCCTTTTATGTACTGAAAAAAAGGGACGTCCCAAGACTAATTGGTTTGCCATATACCACAGCGCTGTTGAATTGAATCTGAAGTTGTGGATCCGTTTCTACAACAGCGCGACTTTGAAGTTCCCGCTGTAACATAAATGCGCTCGTTCTAAAGGGTTATTGTTTCTATAGTAACAGCGCTTCCACCACTACTTGCATGGGCAGACATTCCAAAACGATTAAAGAAAAGTGTAGTTATTTAATAAAGTAAAATGTTTACAGTGGACCCTCGGCTCGTGAATTCGTTGGATGAACAAATCGACATACGAACTAAATTCCTGAACAGATTTTTTTTTCCGACTGATGAACAAAGACTCGACTGACGTACAGAGAGCCAACCCACGTTTTGGGGCACAAGCCTTAAGTTCCGGTCAAGAACTCGTGGTGTGAATGCTCAACACATTTTTTCATTGAGAGTAAGAAGCCTAAGCGTATAACAATTGAAATGAAAAAAGAAATCATTGCAAAACATGAGAATCGCCACCATATCCCTCCGCCACATGCTTCATGGCACAAACATTCAGTTCTGGTCAAGCACTCGGACAGGGAACGTGTTCGATGCATTTTTTCGTTGTGTTTCTCTGCACTTTTGCTCTATAAGCTTCATTACGGGTCCCAAGAAAGTGGAAATGGTAGTGAGAGTAAGAAGCCTAAGCGTATAACAGTTAGAAATAATCACAAAACATGAGTGCCATCACCATATCCCTCCGCCACCGTCCACCTACGCCAGCCACTACTAATTTTTTTTTACCCATTTTTTCCCCTTTAAGAACTTTTGGTTTTGTTTTATGATCTTTGTGTATGAAATCTGCTGCACTAATAAACGCGCCTTGCTACTTTCCTGACTAGCGACACTGAAGCTGAAATGACTGGCTAAGTAGCACAGCTGTCACAAAACCTTTTATTTAGCTCAGTTTATGTTTCCTCAGGTTAAAAATGTGTGTGTGTGTGTGTGTGCGTGTGCGTGTGTGTGTGTGTGTGTGTGTGTGTGTGTGTGTGTCTCTTCATGCATTTAGCGAGTTGAGCTGTAGGAACATTTTTGTTTTCGTTCCATCCGAATCCCTGGTTGTTCCTGATGGCTAGCGGCTAATCATCAGGAGCATCACGCTCTTATTTAAGAGCTGTTATTTTCACTCATGCAGTGATGAATTAGCGATGGTTTATCACTTGCAGGAAGATGCTTTTGAGATTTTCTCAGTTTGCAGTCTGCATTGTTTCGATTGTTAATGGAGAAAGACGTCCAGATCGCTGTTATTTCGTGACGTCTGTTTGTTAGCACCGTGGGACGTACACTAGACCGTCGTCACACGCCGTAACGCCGTATCAGAATGTCAGTATCAGGGCATTTTTATGAGGGACTGAGCTCGCTATTGGACATGATTCCATAAGAGTCTTGTTTGAAGTCCTCCTGGATTTAGCGTGGCCGTGTCAGGGAGGGCTTTTTCCCTGTCCGTCCTTTACCAACAGCTCCGATTTTGCGGGTCATTTTTCTTCCAGAACAACTCTGCCGTCATTTCGGACCACCTGGAGAAAACATCTGTGACACGGTTTAACACAATGTCACAGAGTTAACAGCCAGTGCCCTCCATTACTCACTTTCAATTACATCAGAGCAGCAGCGATTAAACCCTAAGCCATGTACACGGCTAAAATTTCACAATCACTCCATGCGATGTGCGATCGGACAAACTGCCTAATGCGACACAGATACAGAATATAACACTCTGTGACATGCTGTTACGGGAAAATAATCAACGGTGAGCACTTAGAAAAATAAATTAGCCCCAAAAAAAAAACAAATGAAGAAAACCTGAGCACAAAGGTATACTGTACAACAGGAAAGCGCCAAGTACGTTGTTGAGCGCTAAAGATGTCGTGTTACAGCGTAAATTATCGAGCGTTCTTTCCTTTCTGTCTCAGAGTTGTTGATTGTTGAGTCGTTGTTAAGAAATTGTCTTTTGTGACGTCTTTTGATATTTCAGCGCACCGAAGAGTCGCAGGTCACATGTTTACATGGTCTTCACTTATTCACATTTGTGGCTAGTTGATAGCTTGGTAGCTAATTATCAAGTTGTAAGCAGTTGACAGAACACATGGGGAGTTCCAGCATGTTAGCTCCACCGTTTGCGCTTTTCCGACTGGTTACCATGGTGAAACGGGAGAGACCAGAAGCATGAAGAAGTAATGTGAAGGATTTGTCAGGATTTTAACTTGAACTTTGACCTTGTGGACCAATAGAAAACAAGCAGTTGTTTAAAAAAATAAATAAATAAATGAATAAATTAAAGGAAAGAAATTGAATTAGCGTCATGACATTTTTTTTTGCCTGCTATGATGTTCTTTTTTGCAAATGTTATCAACCGTAAAAATATTGTTTACTTGTAATTGTACAGATGTAACATTTAAAAATACACCACCCAGCTCTTTATTTGTTAAATAAACTCCAAAAAAAAATATGGTGAATTACTGTAGCAAGCGTCTTGCAGATGAATGCAGTCAGATCTTATGTGATGTTTTTAACTGTAAGATTTGAATGACGGGTTTTACTCGTTTGAAGCTTGCGGTAGGATGATGTCATCTTAGGGCAAGTGTTTAAATAATAATAAAATAAATAAATAAATAAACATACTGTATAAGATTTATTCTTGAAATTCTTGCGTCTCATTTTTGTCTCATAATGTTAGGCTTTGTCCTTGGATTACTGCAATTTTTTTTATTTTTCTAAAATTTTAAAAGACTTCTTCTTGCTAATAATTTTCGCAGTGTAAAAATAATTCCCGCCGTTGAAGGTTTCATCAGGGATTTCTCCCCGATATCATTGATTTACTGAGAAGAACGTATTAATTAGCCGCACTGCTAACATTAGCATGTGTGAGTGCCGGTTTGGAGTGCGAACGTCCTTCAGGATACGCATTATTAGCATTCTAGAAAGGGTGCGCACCTACACGAGTGCTTCGCCGTCAGCTCTTTATGTGGAAAGGACTTTCCAGGCTAATCTAGTGCTAGCCAAAGTGCAATCACTCTTTATTTTGTGGAAGAGGACGTTGGCAGGAGCAATGAGGAGGAGTTGTGATGTGGAAAATTTGATCCGGTGGAGACTGTCAGGCTTATCGTCTCGCTGGAGAGAGACACTGATAAAGCATCAATTATGGATGAAAATAGTTCCTCTACGTCGCCCTGTTCGTCGTTAAAGCCGGGTTTCCATCCAAAAAGCTCGAACCCGAGTCGTCAGACACGCAGCGTTTTTCACACTCGCAGGTCCCGAGGTCCGATTCTGCCGCCATCGCACAGGATTTTTAAATACATTTTTTCCCTCGCAGCCGAGGAACAGATGAAGCCCTGAAAGTTTTATGAGGACAAATCAGATTTCTATCTTGACTAAGAGCTCCTGTCATGATGTCATCACCGGGGGGTGGATGAGGTCATCACCTGATACCTCCACATGGAGACGCGCTATAGGACGCACAGGCAGGATGAGCATCCTCAACCATAGATTTAATCCCAACACCGCTATATTTAATATTAATGCTTAACATGAACAAATACACATTATTATTATTATCGTTATCATTATCGTTATTGTTGCTGTCATTATTATTATTATTATTATTATTATTATTATTATTATTATTATTATTATTAATTTGGTCTCTGGACCAAATGGAGTGTTTTCCATTCTGCTTCTTCATAATAAACAATTCCAGTCCATCATAATTAGTTCAAATATCATGCTATAAACTAAGTTTTATACACCATAAAAAATCACTGCAGATACCGCAATCATCACGATACTGATATTGAAAAAGGTAACATCAATCCACTGGATGATCTGCGCTGTCGTTTGTTGTTCGTTGTTGTTGGGTTTTTTTGCGATTTCCTGTCAGAGGAGAAACCTTTGGAGGTTTGCTTTGTGTCATCACTCGGCCTCGAGACCCTTTTAAATATTCATACAGCGTCGCCTCCCTGAAAATGATATTAAGCCCTGATACCTCATCCACTCTCTCCTCCGCCTACTCCATCCATCCCTACGCTGACTCTCTCTTTCATTTTTATTTCTTCAGGACCTCCTGCTGGCTCAGAAAGTAGGCCAGGATAAATGGATAAAAAATAACAATACAGCTCCGTACTGAACATGAGTGCTGGAGTTAAACATCTGTCCTCAGCAGGCTTCCAGAATGCGAGGAAATAAAACTCTGGAGGTGTGGCGGTTTCTCCCAGCTATTACTCCCGGGACGGCGAGCGCTGGGCGTCATGGTGAGGCGTCGCTGATGTATAAAACACTCTCACGGCGCTCGCTGATGGTTTGACAGAAGTGCTCGTTTCTGCTCAGATGAGGCGGGAACGGTTGGTGTAGAAATGACCACAGAATAATAACACCGGTGAGGGACAAAACAACAGAAGAAGACAAAACGACATTTTGTGGGCAGGTGTAAAACGCAGAGCTGACATAGGTTTTTTTCTCACCTTTATATAAATTAGATTTGAACCTGTAAAGAAGCGAAAAATTCAAACGATCATCTCAAATTGTCCCTTGGACTGAATCAGTGGTGCGTACGGTCCGATGTTTCTTCACTTCCTCGCTCTCGACTTTGCTCCCTACCTGTAACTGACGTACTAAAAAAGTTACAGAATGATGATTTCAGTTTCTCGTGTCTTGGACAACCTCTCCCTAAGTGCATTATGAAGAAACATAACACCTGCAGGGATCGTTGGTGGCTCTGGTGAGGGTTTGTAGCAAGCACCGTTACAGCTAGGACGAAGCCAAGCACGGAACATAAAATCACACACATTATTTTCAGACTCATTAGGGTGATATTTATCTGTGTGGAGCTTTACAAGCGATATATAGATATATACAGGCGCTCCCCTAATTCTGATGGTCCAACTTAGGATTTTTCAAAGTTACAATGATGCTTGCAATACACTAAAAATTGTAAAATATTTAGAAAATATTTCAAATTCGTGGGCAGGCATCACAGGCAGGCGAGCGTAACAGTGCACGACATCCGCGGACATTCAGACGATGCCTGGAAGTACGCGTTCGATCCTCGGATCACTCACGTCGCACGATGCCTCACTCTTTCCCCTAACTCATGCCGTTACCTTGTGTATCGGTGTACCGTACAGTGCATTACTGCCTGTTTTTTGTGATTATTAATGGAACAGCTTCAGCGGCGGCTGTCTGCAGGCGGAGCTCAGTATTTGTGTAGCGGGGTGTTGCGGCTGGGCGGAGCTCAGATACACAGTGCTGCTACCTCCACCAGGTGCGGGTCTCTCTGACAAACTCTCTCTTTTGATAGAAATGTGATTTAAATCAATTCTTCAGTGAGTGTGTGTGTGTGTGTGGTCTTCTACAGGAAAAGACTCCTGGGTAGGCTAGGCTAAGCTAGGCTAAGCTAGGCTGAGATACCTAAGCCAGGCTAAGTGGTTCAACGCAGACTAACGATATTTTCCACTTACGATGGGTGTGGCGGAACGCATCTCCATCGCAACATGATGACGACCTGTATACTGTAGATACTACTGTTGCTCATCAGTATTAAACACTCTGTACAGGCCACGCCCACAAGCAAAACAACTACTAGCGACTTCCTTCTTCCTGGTGTTCATGTAGAGTTTTCATTACTACCCCTGGATTAAAGTTTAAAAGATAGTCGTGTTACTGAATAACCACAACGCAGAGTAAATCTGTCCTGAAGATGTGGGAACCCTTCCAGCTCCAGCTTTTCCCTCTGACTGTTACACAGCGCTCACACTGGAGACTCCTTCCACACGGGATACACAAACACGTCACTCCTTACGGAAAACTTCACAATGAGTGTCTGCTGTGCACGTCCCTGTGGATGAGCTGTTACTATAGAAACAATAACCTATGAACAATAAGGAGTGCATGAAGAGGAGGAAGAATCAAAAATAAGGGCAGATTTTAAATCAGGTGACGATAATCCGGAGAGGAAAAGACGACGCATGGAGTGGAGACATCCATCTTCTCCAGCGAAGAAGAAACTCAAAAGTCAGTCCTCCATCAAGAAAATCATCTTAAGGTTCATTCGGGATCTAAAGGTTCCTATTCTGGGGAATTTCCAAACACATGAACGAGAAGTGAACAGTGTAGATTACTGTACATCACTGCGTAATGAACTTCAACCTGCAATTCCCAGCAAAAGAAGAGGAACGCTGTCCAAAACAGTCTCACTGCACCATGACAATGC
>JAQMCW010000011.1:3858300-3868761 GCA_030068335.1 Chrysichthys cranchii
TCCACCACAAAGGGAACGTGCATTAAAATCATCTGTTTATTTCATTTAGGTTTATTTTTCTATAATTAAGGTGATTTACATAAACCCATAATACACTTTAAAGACATGTTTTTGAGGGCTGAAACACATTAATTGTATTTACATTCATTTCAGTGGGAAACACCGATTCGGGTTGTGAACAGTGTCTCGGAACGAATTAAGGTCGTGAGCCGAGGGTCCACTGTATGTTCCACCTCCTATTTCACAGATTCGATGTCTTCCGTATTGTTTTACAATATAGAAAATAGAACAGGTAAAAATCTGATTTCTATTTTCATTAACGTGTGTCAAGGAAGTAGGGAGGAGCAGCGTAAAAGGGGGAGTGATTTTAAAAATCCGCAGACACAGTGGGATTTTTGAGCATATTTTGGTCCAGAAATGCACATACATTGCTGTCTGAGCATAGACGCAAACTTCCTGACTTAAAGACTGCAGATCTTTTCTCAGTTTTTTTTATGAGTTTTGTGGAAGTTCTCTTTTCAAAGTAGAGAACATCAAACTAAATACAACAGATTTAAAGGTGCAGTAGATTTTTTTTTTTTATCATCTCTTGTTATAGCGTTCTTAAAAGCACAGCATAGTTTTTTGCTCACAGAAGAATTATCCGGCTGTGCTGTGGGCTTACCGGTTTCTGCCATAATGTTATCTTTCTGAACAGACTAAAATGGGGCAGAGTGAAGGGGCACTGGTGAGCGTCTTTAAAATATATTCCAGGTTATTTGTACAAGTAAGAAATTAAAAAATGACTAATGCATTTTAAATAATTTTATCAGTAACAAATAAGAACAAACAACACAGTAGTAGCTGACATTTGTCATGAATTGCCTCTTTTTTCCCCTTTTTTTCAGTGTGCTTTTGTTCTTGTGCAGGTTTGATTTTCTCCTATCCTATTATAGCTCAGTGGATTTCATTAGTTGAGTCAATTATCTCTGCCAACCGTTTATCATTTCGAGCTAATCATGCTACCTATGTATTTCCAGTTTTGTTCACCATTTATATATCTCCTTAATTAATCAGTTTAAGTTCTTTGTTCTTTTTTTTTTATTCAATTTTTCATGCATGTGATGTGTATACTGTATTTCTTACTGTACTTCTGTGTTTTGAGCCTGGCAAAAGAAGCTTGTGTTTTAACTGCCATTTAATAAGAGTCACATGTAAATTTCATATAAAACCATAAAACATAAGTCAAATCATGAAAATAAACTATTTATATACCTTGTAGTCTGCTGCCTCAGTGCTATTAGGATATTAAAGGTATTCTTCCTCAATTGTGCACTCTCCTGGATTACAAAGCACTTTCCCGGGATGCTTTTACGTTTCAAAGATGACCTCAATCTCATTCAAAGATTTAACAAATCTTCATACTCCTACATAAATAAAACTGTAAATGTTTTAAACTTTGAAATTGTTCATTTCTGTTGCGGCAGGCACGATGTTGATAAAGATAGATAAAGCTCTGAGGCACGGGACTTTATTTCTCCTGCGATATGTAGGCCCAGTGATATGTTTATGAAAAATATATTGCGTTTTGCAGAGGAGCTCATCTTTCAACTCTTCAAACAGTCATGTGATTGTAATGCAAACAGAGATCATTGGATACAGTGATCACTGAGCATTCGGGATCATCGATAAAACCACAAAGTGAGTACAGACGCTCCCCGAGTTACAATGGCCGAATTACATTTTTTCAAAGTTACGATGACGATTGTGATCCACTAAAAATTGAAAATATTTCGAAAATATTTACAATTCGCAGGCAGGCATCGCGGGCAGGCCAGTGTAACAGCGTACAACATACGTGGACATTCAGACGACACCCGGAAGTACGCAGCCAATGCCTCACTCTCTCCCTCAACTCACAGAGTTATCTTGTGTATCGGTGTCCTGTACAGTGCATTACCTCAGGTTTTTTGTGATTATTAACAGAACAGCTTCAGCAGTGGCTGTCTGTAGCTGGAGCTCAGTATTTGTGTAGCGATGTGTCACGGCTGGACGGAGCTCAGAGACACAGTGCTGCTGCCTCCCCCAGTTGTGGACATTTCTGACAAACTCTTTCTTCTGACAGTGATTTAAATGAAGTCTTCAGTGAGTGTGTGTGGTCTTCTACAGGAAAAGACTCCTGGGTAGGCCAGGCTAAGCTTGGCTAAGAGGTTCGACATGATATTTTTGACTGACGATGAGTGTTACAGAACGTATCTCCATCATAACTTGAGGACTACCTGTATTTGGCGTTTATTATGTTTAGGAAGCAAACTATTAAAAATAACTCATCAGCAGCACCCATTTGAAGAAATCTGTAAAATACCCACTTACTAATATGTGACCTACCTGATCTGGCCAACCATCAGTTTAAAAATAAATAAATAAATAAATAAATAAATAAATAAATAAATAAATAAATAAATATGCCACTGAGAGTTATAGAGGCCTGGACTATTGCTGGAAATCATAGCTATGGGAAACTGTATTTCTAGCCATTGGCGCCACTCCTGAGCCCAGACAGCATTTCTAAAGCTTATAACCCATACTTCTCAGAGATGACTGGTGTAATTCATCTTCTTATAGAGTATACAGAGTATATAGACTACAGAAGAGGGAATAAAGCAACGGCTGGACTTGCCACTAGCAGACTTTCTTTCAGCTGCTGAAATGATGCGCTGTGGTGTAAGTCACAGTTCTTACAGATCCGATACAGGATCAGCATTTCATGTCTATAGCATAGTCATGTCTTTAGAACCAGTCAATTCTTCAACACCCGGAGCTGACTTCCAAACGTGAAGAGCCGTGGCAGATGCTTTCACACTTTTATAATTGAAAATTCAGCAGTATCCATGGTTCCCTAATGCCATGAATCACATACAGTTCATCTGTTTGGGATGAAGGCAGTATCAGGAGGTGAATGTACTGCTGTGTGTTATAATGACGCATGTAGTATATTCTATTGTATTGTATTGAGAACCTGGATGTCAGGATTTGAGGCCATTTCGGTATTAGTGTTCTCTTCCCCCACCAAAATCTATGGTCATAAGGTCAACAAGGCATCACACTTGATTTATATACTGTATGCTACCATCTTGGGAATTTTTAGAGAAACCATGTAAGAGGCAGTTGAGATTCGACACCAACCAGCCACCTAGTGATCAGTCCAGGAGCTAATTTTGAACCGTTTTAGATGTACCTTTGTTCACCAGGGTGCAAGATGAACACAGAGGAGCTAATATCACCAGGGTTGCCAGGTTTCAGTCAAATGTCCAGCCATACTACAACTCAAAAACCAAACGAAAAGTCTGACTCCAGGCCAAAAAAGATCAGTTTTTGAAAAAGGTAGATTTTTTTCCCCCTCAACCTTTACATGAGAAACCAGGTATGTGTGCAATTCCAACGTGCAGACATTATCCACTCCATATCCCCCTTGTCAACTTTTACAGTACATCTTACAATAGAAATGGTTCTGTGTATCCTAGGCACTCTTACACTTTGCTTTCATTTGTGGAAATGTATCCAATTATTATCTTTGTGCTCACAGAGCAGCGTGATTTCTACTCCAGTGGGAAAAGGTCAGCCACCGCAGCCAGGGTGAGGAGAAAAAAAATGGCAATGAGCTGTTTGGGAGACAAAGAGTCATCCGTTATTGGTGAACTGAACCATCTGATTTGCTGAAAAAACAGAACCTAATGCTTCTATTGAGTTAAACTGTAAAAGATATTTATAGTCATATATGCTGTACCTATACACCATTTTCGGCTGTCGGGGATTCATTAGCATTCATGGTGATTGCATATTCCCCTGGCCCAAGTCTAAATGCACCTCTCCGTATCGATCTGCATGAAACACCCCTGCATGTAGTCATTAAAGTTAATTGCGACTGAATCAATAAGTGTGTAGCACAGGTCACAAAGAAAGGATATCAAAAGATAATTTAGTTGTCCGGACGTCTAGAATATGCAGTCCTTTCACTTTGAGGAAGGCAGCTGCAGCAGCATGCACAGCTTATTAGCATGTCTATTAAAAGCTTCATTGAGATTTTGGAAGAGAGTCCTAAATGAGTTTAGAGCTTAATTGGGGGCATAAGCACTTGCTTTCAATTTTTCCTCCCAGAATTTCAAAGTATGGCAAGTTTTAATCGAGGGACGGCGTCTCAAAGCCGAGCTGTAAAGATTTGGATCGGCGCTGTTGCCGTCATGTAACTTTGGCTGTCATTAATCTTCACTGTCACTTCATAAAAAGAAAAGAAAAAGAAAAAAGACGACACAGACATAGGCATAGCGATCCAGCTCATGCTCAGGGTGACATTTATTAACTATTAATACACACTGTACAGAGCGGCAGAGCCGATTTAAATGGACTGACAGCTTTGAGCCACTGGGATTGCTAGCATGCAATCTTTAAATTGCGCCCGGATTTAAAGACACTGTAAAAATGTGACTTATTACAGTAAAAATCACAGAATGCAGGGAGGTTTCCTCAGAGTCAAAGCAGTGAGAGCTATACTGCCCGGTTCCTGCTGTATTAAAGTCGATTTTTTTTTTTTTGGCTTTTCATTGAGACGTTTTCGTTGAGCCCTGCACTATCCAGGAGGACGTGTTCCCACTTTGACGTGATCACCACGCTATCCAGTACCCCCTACCCCCCCTTAGGCAAAATGACAGGGTGAAGAGAAAGAGCAAAGGCCAAACAAAAGTGCAGCCTTTTAAAAATCTATGTAATTAAATCTGTCGCTGCTAATCACTGCTGACCATTGCCATGGCAACACGCAGAGGGGTAATTAGGGAGCAAATGAGGGTTGAACTCAGGGGGCCAAATTGACAGTGTCAGACAGCGACCCAGCTCTACACAGACTTAAATGACAGCAATCACCTTCAGTGAAAGCGGCATCACAGACCCTGTTTTCCTATACGCTCTCCAGCAACCGCTCATTACAGTCCCGATCAGTGGGCACGGCTGGTGATCGGTGGCAGGCCTGTGGGAGGAAGCGTCTCCGCTTCTCTGTTGTCTCCTGCGGTGCAGGTGGCAATTTGGAGCGCCGGGTCCCTCAGGTGCATGGCGCAACCCTCAGTGTGTAATTCAGCTTCCCCAAAACAACCAGCAATTTTAATATCATTTGCACATGACACTTTTGTTTGTGCACCGAAGCTTAATGTTGGGTTTGAGCTTCCCGTTTGGTTTGAAGACCTGCCAGACTGGGACTTTGCGAACACAGTATGTAGGCGTTTGTACTGCATATTAGTGGGCAGGCTGTGAAATAATGGACTAAACTGAGACATTGTCCTAGTACACGTGGTACAAGAGCGATGCTAGGAGGCATGCTACTCCTGAGGGCTGGAGAGATAATATAGAGAGAGAAAAGGACATTTCAGACTTTGATGGGATTAACTAATTCTCTTGTCTTGTCCAGCCTACAGTGATTTGCTTGATTATTGAAGATTGCTTTTAAAGCAATCAAAGAGCGCTTTCAGGATTTTAGGATCCGTTTCAAGCCGGAGAATTAAAATGAAATTCCAGGCCGAGTCCCCAGATGTGCCAACAAGGGAAGATGTGATTAACGTCAACTGTTTCTTAAGTAGCACTGAAGGTTCCTCTTGGGACAGTAGTTATTATTTCATTGGAATGATAATATTTCTGTCAAAAAAAATCGGGAGTTTATCCGTATATCAGCAAGCCCGACTGTACAATACAGCTCTTTTTACAAAATTTGTGCTCAGAAAATGTTAACTACTGGAGGAACAAATAATCTCTCCCTATGATTATTCATTAGTAATGAAGGATAAGGAACAAGTCATTTCAAATGCTACACTCCAAAAAAAAAAAAGAAAAGAAAAAAGAAAGTGTCCTTTTGATGATTACACGATCTTAGCCTTGCACTCCCTTTCAGAGACGCTCTGTATTAAAGTTCAACATATAACCTTTAAGATTCCACTCAAAAGGTAAACTGAAGAACCGTTAATGGTTTTAAATGCGGCTTTAATTTCAAAAAACTGCAGGTTACTGTGGAACAATATTGTTACCTTTCACTGACATTTGCAGCTTGTGCCACCCGTTTTAGTACCTACAGTGCTATAGGAGGTAACACATACTTCTATATGGAATAGATTTGGTTTCCCTGTGGTGCTTTTTGCCGTGGAGCGTTAGAACTGTCTGGAAAGATGAAGGGGAAAAAAAAGTGATGGTGTAAATCAATATCCTGCTTCATGAGTCATAAATCAATACGCTATATCAATATCTCTTATTTCATAATTCAGGCTTCTTTCTTTTCACAAGATTAGACGTCGCCGTTGAATGTCAGGGTCTCCGTCTGAGAAATATCATATCAGTCGCTGCTTTACGTGTTGTGGTGCAATTAATACAAAGAAGCCGTGCAAATGTTATGGATTTTTCAGAACGCCGGACAGTTTATGAATAAGGAGCAGAACATCGTGTTTTGTTCAGCCAGTGCATTGTTGAGGTGCCATTTGCACTCGAGAAGGAAAAATATATATATATACACACACACACACACACTGTTGTCAGATCTCCCCGCTTAACAGTGGCACCGTTTCTTGGCTTGACTGAAAAGACTTCTCTACTCGAACTAGAAGCTGAGGAACCCATTTGGCAGACGACTCAAAGCCACTGTGTGGGAAGTTCTGCCTGGCGCTTTCAATCAAAAGACAAATGAAAAACACTGGTGGACTCTCGAGACACACAATGATAAGTACAACGTTAGCGGCGCCAGAGTAAACAAAAACGCCGGGCAGAAAGCACTCTCTGCTTTCAAAATCCCGCTTTTGTGCACATTTGATTCGCTCATGCTTCCCAGCTATTCGTGTTGTCCTTAACTCGAGTTTAGTCCAAGAGGTGAGTCATGCTCCAGTTCCTGAGCTGTTGTAGAAGAGGCGACTGCTCTTCACAGTGCACCACCGTAAGGAGCTGTACCTCAGGGCTAAGTGCACTGCGCCATGTTTCCCAATCAGCCTGACTGGAGTAGGAAAGCAGCCTGGGCCCCCAGTGGAGCTGAGCTCTGTAAAACGCTCTGGCAATCGAGCACGCAGGTGTCAGAACATTTAAAGCCATTTTCTCCAGAGGGAGTAAATGCAAAAAAAAAAAATAAAAAATCTTCCTAAGAGCTCCTTCTTTCCAGGAAATCATTTGCATTCGAATTGCAATTGGGCCAATAAGGCATATCGCCCTTATTTTTCTTATCATGACTCACTTCAAGGAGCAGAATGAGGTGTGGAGTGTAGAAAGGGATTTGTAGACTGCAGAGGTGGTGCAGGATCAGCAGTCTGCCTGAAATCCCTGAACGCTGTCACCTCTGTGGCACAGAAAGACAGCCACGCTTAACTAGATCAGAGCCATTACTCTGTGATTACAGATCACTGAGAGCATTATTTCCGAAATTTTTCTCTTTTTTTTTTCCCTCATACTCAGTCTGCGTATGAATGATAAAGGGAGGCAGATTTTACACTAGGGGCTGATTTTTCATTTTGCAAAAGTTTTAAAGGGCCAGAGGTAGGTCGACAAAGCAACCCATTATGAACTGGAAAAGCACAATATATCAGTGAAACAATTAAAATTTCAAACAAAGCACACAACACGTCATCAAGCAGAGACCTAAGCAACGCTGATGTATATCCGGGACAATGATAAATATAGCACAAGTATGGTTATAATAGACGTATAGGCACATGGGTGATCATAATAAATCATTACTATTGTGCACCAGTGCTGAGCTCCAATGCAAAAAAAAAGGGTACACAATGCAGTAGAAAAACAACCAAAAACATTGCCCACTTCATTTCGGAGCTTACAGCTTTCATATATTTTGGATGAAATAGCTCTCTTTATTGCCCCTGTGGGATCGGCTCTCAGTGGGATTAGGCCAACCCAGCTGAGCCTCTCACCCAACCCACCAATCTCCCTCTCTAAATGGACCAAGTACACTTTCTGAAATGCACTGCAGCTGACTGATAGCCTGTTGGCGCCAATAAGCTTTTACTGGATAGGTATAAAAAGAAAAAAAACAACAAAAAAAAACACCAAGCTATAGCATCTGGCTCTAAAATATCACATAAGGCAACTCTTAGAACAACTGTGCCGGTTACCCAAGCCCACCTGGAACGGTTTTTGTGCATTTAAAAACTCTTGCTCCTTTAGTATTTTTTTTCCATTTTAATATTATTATCCTTAATTATTTTTGCTCTAGCATATACAACAAATACAACATAGTATGTTAGTGTTATCACATGTTAAAGCATATATATTGTTTAAGAGATTTTTGCTTTTCCAAATCACAGCTTGCTTTCACTGACCCCACCTACTACTGAGTAATATTCATAAGTAGGCCTCCACCATTACATACACTTAAATAATCCATCATAAATGTGACCTGGCATATAAAGTCAGGTATGAAGTTACACGTGTTAGTTTGTGCTATGACCAATAAGGTGCGGTAGGTGAAATGGCTCAAATCTTCAATTTTTACAAAAATTGGTTGATAAAGGTCAGCCTGATCTCTTCCTGATCCATCAACAGAACTGAGAAATTTCAACCTTAAAACAAGCTTTAAGAATCATAATGAACCCTGTACAGGCTAGCTAGTCCAGTTTCGACAGAAAAACCTTTAAAAACATGCATTGCTCTTTGCCGGGGAATTTGCTTCTGTGAATCTTGTGAGTAAGAACCTGCTATGTGAAGTGGATTAACCTGAAGGCATGACAAAACTCTGCTTTCCAGCTCATCCATGCAGCCCGAGCCACAGAACATTCCCAACCCAGTGAACAGCGTAGCATGAGGAGGAAAGTCACTAGGAATTTGCCATGAACAGAAACACTGGTGCTGCAAAGTGGAGAAGTCATTAAATACAATTGCTGCGTGATCTGTTATACAGTTATACTGATAAGTGCAATGAGTTTATGGATATTTTTCTTATTAATTTAAGGCTCAATCTACTCTTAGCTGTCAATCTTACCCTATGAATAACATTGAAATAAAATACCTTTATTATGGTGACATGCAGAAAATCAGATGTATATAATAGGGAAAATTCGCGTCTTGTTCTGTATAACCAAACCTCCAGTACTTCACAGGTTGTCTTCTCGATATCCCTGAGCTCAGACGGCAAGCTTTAAAACAGAAATGGGAAAGTGCATGATATTACTTTGTTATCAGTACAGCAGAATGACGGCACAAAACTATCAGTTGCACTGTGTGTTTGTTAACCACTTGCATAGAAGCATAGGGAACTTTCATAAAATATTCTTGACTGTACACCAAGTCATTAAATGTTGTTTCTAATGGCTGATACACAGGAGCGAAGTTTTTCAAAATAAAGTCAAACGACTATTGAAAACATTTGTATTGAATAACGACTTAATTAAATTTAACACATCCAAAATTAATTACTCTGGTTAAAAAATAAATAAATAAATAAATAAAAAGACCGTTTGTGGCAAAAATGGATTCAATTTTTGTTATAAATTGAAAAATATACCCTTGGACCTCAGACAGCATATCTTTGCTTCCCGACTTTCACACAAATTCAGACGGTCATGGTTGTAATAAACACTTTCTCTGAGGATTAAGCTAAAAACAAGTCTTAACCAGAAATTATGGAGTTTTGTGTTTTGGGGAGGAACTGAAGGGATTTATTTTGCACTTTGCAGCAGGGATGGTGCATTTCTCCAGGCTTCTGACAGGACATAGACTCACAATCCACATTTGAGTCTTTGGAAGTTTGTATGGAGGTCAGCAAATATGCGAAAAACAGGCAGTTTTGTCTTGCAGTCGTGACTTTTTATCTGAAAATTGAGAGTTGATATTTCACAGTTGTAACATATGTTGTTGTTTTCATGCAACTGAAACTTTTTTGGCAATTACTTGCTAATAAAACACAATTGTGACTTGGTACCAAATACTCAAATCATCCTATACAATCATAGGCAGCAGTGTGTAAGCAAGGAATTTAAACTGTATGGCAAGAAGTTGTCTTTTTAGTGGGAACTGGCCACTCTAGCAGAATGTCTTAGGATGAACTTGGGCTTGGTTAGACATAGGGAACAGCATAATAAGCAGCAGTAATAAATCACACTAACTCACAACAGACAGAAGTTGTTACATATGTGAGATAGTAACAGCAATTGCAGGAAAGTTTTTTTTTTTTTTTTTTTTTAGATAAAAACTTATATTGTGAGATAAATCTATGTACTATTTTTAATACATGGCATTAGCTTCCGTACCATTCAGTGGCAAAATAAAACAAAGAAAATAAACTTATTTAAGCTATCTAGTAATACATGCCAATAGCACAAATGGCAGATTGTCTTGTGTCTAAGAAAGGCCAGCATATATAATACCATGGAACCTCGGCTGTCAGGATTCCGCCCTGCAGTCTGTAAAATTGAATGCAGACTTGACTTTTAAGGAATCTGGCAACCCACCCGCTTT
>JAQMCW010000011.1:3898577-3914870 GCA_030068335.1 Chrysichthys cranchii
TGTCGCCCTGTGGTGGATTGGCGACCTGCCCAGGGTGTAACCCCGCCTCTCGCCCGAAGTCAGCTGGGATTGGCTCCGGCTTCCCCACCATGACCCTGAACAGGATTAAGCAGCAGAAGATGAGTGAATGAGTGATAATTAGTTGGCACTTGTTCCCACTACGTAGGATAGTTTTTTGTAGCAGAAACGGAGAATATATTCCATAATATACTTAAGGATATATCTACTATAAACTAATATACTGTAAACATAATACAGTATACTTATATCTACACTGGGAGTAGGTCCACCTCCATGGAGCTGTCATGTTGCACCAATGCAGAAGCCAATGCAGAGGGTTTCATGTTTTTGCAATTCAGAAGGAAGTACAAGAAGGATGATGAAGAAAACGAAATGAAGACATGGAAGAAGAGATAAGAGGAATCAGTGTTTGCTGGTGCTGGCTAACAAGTATGAGAAGCCAATTTTTGAAAAATGGAGGATTATACTTATTGTTTAGCATGGAAGAAGCCAAGTAAAATGCAAAGTGGGAATGTAAGTACTGTATTTGGAAATATGCTATGGGTTCCCATAGGTTCTAATATGTGAGGGGTAAGGGAGAGGCATACAGTGGGTTGAATCCTACATAGTGGACCTTTTAATTATTGATGAACCCTTCATGTGACTTGGGTAAAGATTAGCCTGCATGACTTTGATCAAAATATCTGGATCCCATTAATGTTATGATTCAGTAAAACCCTCATCTGGTCTCACAATGATTGGTCAAGATTTTCACACTCTATGTGATTTTACCAGAGAACACATTTATATATTTTAACCTTCTGTGATCTCAATACTGCAAAATATAGTATCGTGAACTCGTTAAACAAGCAATAAATGGTCTAATCCTCCGGTTCCAGGGAGGCAGAGAATAAATCAGAGGCTTGTTCAGGGCGTTAGACGCTTGGCTGGTTCTGGGAGGAGCCGCGCAAGCCCCTCTGAGCAGCAGTGATTAATACCATGCGGATGAATTGACAACGACGAGGTCCAAGAGGCGGAAGTACGTGGGAAGTGAAGTCCGACAAGAGGGAACATCTCCTCGCTCTGCTGCACACAGCTGCGACACGTCAAGGGGATTCAGCTCCAAGGAGGCAGAGGAGAATGGGAGGGGGACACGGAGGAGGGCACTTAGTCCACAGATGTGAAATGTGGGATATGACTTGTTAAACAAGGCCCGTGGGCTTTTGTCGATATACTCAAAGGTTCCGAGTAAAGTGACTCCCAACACTCAGGATGTTCAGGTCATGTGTTTAAGTGTCACAGCGTTATCAGCCCAGTTGGTTTTTTTCCCCCCCGTATAACACGATCACATTGCAGTTAGCAAGACAGAAGCTACACTGAGCCATAATTTGAGTCTACTGAAGAGTGTTAAATGGTCAAGTGAATACAGTGTGTAGAGTGTGTAGAGGTGTCCAAGTGTGTCTGACTAATGCATTAGTGAGTAATAAGAAGCTCTCCAACTGCTCAATCTCAGTGCAACATCAAAGCTACACAGTACCCTCTAGGGGACAACTATGACACCTACACACTGTGTTGTTTTTTTACATGTTCAGAAAAGGACTGAAAGGCGTTTTAGGCATGCTATTGCTGTTACACTGATAGACTAGAATAAAAATGAATCTATGTATGTTTTAATATATATGATGAAGGATGAGTCGTACCAAAGTGGATTTAGAGCATACATATCAAGCACATGTCCCACGGGCCTGATGCAAGCTGATTACCTGATTCTAAACTGCCATACCAAATACATTTATAATTTGGGTTCTAACCTGAAATCACCCTGTGGACCATAAATGAATTGAAAGATTAGCTATAAAGAGTTCATCTCTTTTATTTCAGGCGGGAGGAATATAGCACAACAGACTCAATTATGTCATGTCTCTTAGTAAGCAACGTGTCTCTCTATATAAGAACCAGTTTAGGGGTTACATGGCAACGGGGGTGAATACTTCTGCAATCAGTTGCAAAAAAAAATGAATGTTTGTTATTAATTGGGGGGGCACAGAGGTTAGCACTTTTGCCTCAGAGCAAGAAGGTTCTGGGTTGGAACCTGCTAGCTGACGGGCATGTTCTCCCCGTGCCTACACGGGTTTCCTTTGGGTTCTCCGGTTTCCTCCTACCATCTAAAGACATGCATATTAGCTCAACTGGCTACTCTAATTGGCCCGTAGTTGTGAATGTATGTGTGAATGGTTGTTTGTCTCTGTGTTAGCCCTGCAATGGATTAGGAACATGCCCAGGGTGTACCCCGCCTCTCACCCGAAGTCAGTTGGGATTGGCTGACCTCCAGCTTCCCCACAATCCTGATGGTAAGTGGGATAAACCATGGATTTATGGATGCTATTATTTGGATCTTTTTATTTTTAGATAAATGCTGATTATTGAACACTTTTAACAGCAGTTAATAATGTGTTATTGGTCTACTAAAATGAATTTTTAGTCCTGTGCCCCACTCACCATAAGACAGTAGCTGGAAAATGATGTTCTTCTTAAAATGTTACCCTTTGAAACAAATCTTCAAAAATAAAGAAGAACTTGACATGAAACTCCATCCTGATTCATTCACCAGTCTAAACAAGTAAACAGCAGCATGGTCACTTTTTAAACGAACCATTATCTATACTTTCTATTCTCCGCTTCGTAGTGAAACCAGCCATAAAAATTCACTCTCAAGACATCTTTCATTTTCTCCAGTCCATTTAATATATTCTGCTATTTTATATACAGTATTTAGCAATTATAATACGAGATGTCTGGGAAGTCAAGAACCAGTGGGAATGTGCTGAGCAAATATGTCGATCCGAATATGTTCGGCAAAATCTGCAACAAAAATAAATAAATAAATCTGTGAACGGTGGCTGGGAAAATGCATAGAGTGTAAGAGTGAACATGTAGAACATATGTTGTAAGTAATAAATACAAAATTATTTAGCCATAGTTTTATTTTCATCGGGTCCTGTCTTTTCAAACACCCTGTAGAGTAACATCGAACCAACATGATTAAAGCTCATTGAAATTTACTGTAAAACCAAAACCTGGGTTAAATAAGGTCTGAGTAGCAACCCTGATGAATTCTAAACCAGTTTTCAAATCTGGTAAAACTGGATTACTACCGTATATAAACTTTGATTTAACCATGGAGCACCCCGGGCTCATATTTGACCCTAACTTTTATTTCACTCTTATATTCAACCCACTCATTGGTTGGTGGACATTAGTGGACATCCCAGGAGATCTCGTAAGGACCATTTCATAACATATAGTAGGAAAGGGTTAATTAAAAAAAAAAAAACACTTGTTTTTGTATTCACTGAGTCTCTATCATCATTTTAACCAATGGAAATATTTTCCTATTATGACAAGGTGGTCTGGGTTTTCCAGGGTTAATCAGGGTTAAGACATAATATTTATTGGTGCAACCTAGTCAGAGCTTCCTCAGCAACACGTTCTAGAGCTTGTTCCAGTTAATATCAGGGCATTTATTTTATATTTGGGAAATATACAGACAAGCTACTGTATAACATATACTATTTATATGTGGCAACTCTATAAGAGCATAAACTCCATGACTCTTCTGTTGTACTCCAAACCGTTACTGCATCCAATTAGTTGCTATACGTTGTAGCCTAGGGAGACTCTAATCCTGTCATTTTCCATTTTCAAGCCCCCACATGCCCCATGGGTATGAAACATGAGTTCGAGCTCTAATTCCAGCAGGACAAATAATATGTGCACTGCTGAGCAGTGCTTTCACAGGCTGTTCTGACTTCCGGCACAAAAGGTTAAGGGTTGTATACATGGCTTAACGTAGCTTTAGGCCTTTTTGAAATAAGTTCCACAAGAGCAAGCACACAGCACTGTGTGACAATGAAAAAAACAGGGTTTGGCATTACGGAGAAACTTGGAGAAACTATGGAGAGTGAGCAAAGAAGAAATCATTTAGCGGTATAGTACTAGCGCGTGATTAGGGACCGAATCCTGTGTATCTTATACGCTGAGTCCATCTGGTGGACTGTTCGGGAAGCAAATCAGTGTGTGTTTTAGACTCATTTTATACTTCACAGTAATACCATTACTACTGATTTCCTGAATCATTTATTAGATTCATTATTCTGCTCGCAGGGGTGGAAAATACTCTTGTTGCAGAACTTGAGTATGTGGCTGATTGTAATAATACGTCTTTGAGGGTAATTAAATCGCAGACCTTTTAATTGCACTTGAAATAACTTCACTTTGCTGTTTTGTTAACCCATTAACTGTCAAATTTTTTTCTGAAGATTTTCATGTATTTCTATTAATTTACATTAAATTATTACTTTCAAGAAATATGACTGTTAATTTTTCTGAAATTTCAATCTTTAGGCAAAATCCCAAATGGGGATCATGGCACATGCCATCTATTTTTTATGCCATTCAATATATGATCCCCAAATGGGGACAACGGAAGCTAATGGGTTAAATCACCTTTACAGAGTTCCCTGAAGACTGTACTCCAGGTAAAACACAATATCTGCATATTTTTCAAGAATTCAGTTTCAAGGCACCCCACCCCACCCCACCCCCCAACAAAAAAGAAAGAAATAAAGAAAGAAAAACAAATTTGTTTCCAGCCAAAAGGCTAAATTTCAGGTGACAAATGTTCAGTTAGCAGCAGTGACGTGTCAGACAGTGGAGACAGATGAACATCCCTGGTCCTGTTTTTCACCTATCACCTTTAAAAGCTTCAAAGTAAACAGCATGATAATGATCTGCAAATTGTACGAGCCAAAACCCTATGGAGGTATCTGCATTTCACAACACAACGTCCAACCTGAGGAAACGTGCAGGAAAGCCATTAGCTAGGTGATTAATCTAGACTAGCAATCCCGATCATTTGATGTTTGTATGACTGTATGAAAGCTCTGTATTAAACTTAAGATGAAACTTCAATGTTCAGTAGCAATTTCCTGTTGTATTAAATATGTCCAAGAGCGGCTACAGTCTGTCGCTAATACTTAGGATAATGTGTAAGGCGCTAGTTTGCTATATAGATAATTATGTAGCTAGAAATACTAGTATACTGTTTGAATTCATGTGAGCTAGCTAGCGAGCTAGCTAGCTAACGAACCTAGCAAGCTACTGAAACCCCAAACATATCTTTGGTTAAGCTAGCTAGCCAGCTGTAAAATAATTGCTCAAGTAGGTTTTTATTTCCCCTATATAACTTATTTACTCTTACTTCAGCAATTTCCTTGATAACTAATTCTACTTTTACTCAAATGAATGATTACTACAGCAGCGGTACTTGTACACAAGTCAGCTGGTGTGTTTTGTGCTTGTTACACCACTAATGAAAGTAAAACTGACAAGAAAAACAGAACCTAACCAATAAAAAGCTATAAAACGACAGCTTAGGAACAAGCAGGGAAGAAAATGAAAATATAAACGCCGGCATTTGTAATGAAAAAATGCGCCAATGGCAATCACGCTTAATGTGTTTTTTTCCCCTTCAGCTGTGCGCTTGATGAGTAATTTAGCAAATTAAAGAAAAACCTGTTGTGAATATCAAGTTGTGAGATTTGAAATGTGGTAGGGTTTGTAGCAGTGAAGGAAAAAAAGCGAACAACTAACTAACAACTACGGGCCCAGTCCAAGCACTATAATGCTATGTATGATGAAAGACGGTGAAGTCGAGCACAGAGGTCAGTCCCCACCCAAAAGCCCCCGGTCATGGCCCTATGCAGGGGCAGCTGAATGATATCGATAGGCTTGCAGTCCCCTCCTCCCCATATGGAAGAGCCTCAGACATTACTGTGCCATGTGTTCAGTGATCATCTGCTCTTCTCAGGCTTAGAGATCCACTGATACGCACCACACCCTTCTCCTCTATTGTCTCTGAGACATGACCATGACTTAGAATTTCAGCTATTTACAGCATGACACATTGAATTTCTCAGCTGTTACCATATCCAGATTCCAGCTCAGACTTATTTGGGATGTATAGTATGTGAAGAAAGACTAGTTAATCTTAATGTTGGCCATTTCTCAACTGATACTGAAAATTCAAACTAATACTGAATATTTATTTTTGTTCCTTGATGTCAGAATTACGTACAGTGTTCAACATTTTAAGGCATCATGTAGATCCAAAATTAAATGCTCCTCATTTTTCCAAAGGAAAGTGTAAATGAGTGAGTCAAGACAGTTTGGCGCATAAAGGTCCGTTATGTGGGATTTTGAGGCTATCTACTGGCAGAAATGGAATACAGTGGTACCTCTGGTCATGATCATAATTCGTTCCAAAACTCTGCCCCGATTTGGTCGTGACCCGAACCTAATTTCCCCTTGGATTGTATGTAGATATGATTAGTTCATTCCAGACCCTACGAACTGTATGTAAATATTGGTTTGTTTTTTTGGGTTTTTTTTTTTTAGATTTTTAAGGACAAGATAGTTAATTATACCATAGAATGCAGAGTGTAATAGTAAACTACATGTAAAGACTTTGAATAACACTGAGAAAACCTTGAACAACAGAGAAAACTGACATTGCATGAGTGGGTATTAGACCTGTACGAACCGTTTGCTGTGAGCATTTTTTTAATGAGTTTTAAGCACAGAAAAAAAAACAAAGTTTGAACAATCCTTAATTATACAAAAATTTACTGGAAACAACCAAGAAAACTAATCTTGCATGAGTCGACTTCTGGCGTTAAGGAAGTGAGGAGGAAGATGGGTGGGGAGGAGGTTACTGTACAGCCAATGAACGCACGTCTGAGCGAGACCGATTAAAGGGACACGTGCGTCTTTGTTAGGTACGCAATACGCAAACAGAAAATGGAAAAACTTTAGTGCGTACGAAGCGGAAGGGGGAAATGGCCAAGGCTGTGTTTGTTCAGCACCTGATTATGTGGTCGTGACCAGGTGCAAAATTTGGGCGAATTTTTAGTCGGGAACCGATTTGTTCGTGTTCGGAAGCGTTCGTGACCAGAGGTTCCACTGTATATGTTCCATAATATACTTATGGAATTCATAAGTATATTTTCAATAGTGTACAATCACCTGGAATTACAAATCATTGTGTTTTTGTGGGCTTAGAATGAACCCTTTATATCTACATAGGGAGTGGGTCCACCTCTACGGAGTCGCCATGTTGCGCCGTTACAGGAACCCAGAATGGACAAACCTCTAGAGAGCGCCTTCCACGTTTTTCATTTTTACAAGTGGCAGCGAGAATCCATAAGGAAGCACTGGAAGGATGAAGAAGAAGAAGAAGAAGAAGAAGAAGAAGAAGAAAGGAATACAGGGAAGAAGAAGAAGAAGAAGAAGAAGAAGAGGAATCAGTGTTTGCTGGTGCCGGCTAACAAGTTTGTTAAGTTTTGTGAATTTTGAAAAATGGAGGATCATACTTATTATTTACCACAGAAAAAGCAAGGGAATGTGAACGTATGTGCTTGGAAATACCCTTGGGATGTGACGGCCACCATATGTTCTAATACACACTTGGAAAGGGAGGGGTAAGGGAGGGACATTCAGCTGGTTGAATCCTACATAGTGGACCTTTAAACGTTTGCTTCTTTAGTTTTTGCATTAGAGCTATAATGTTAGGTGAGGGAAGCTTATAGCCAGCGCTTTAACAATTTACAGATTACCATCAACTGAATAACTTTAAAATTATATAAAGGTCGATATTTAAGCCTTGGCTCACACCGTATTTCAGATTCTGGTGCTGACGAAGTGATTCTTACTCCTAAGATGCCTTCTACTACTGTTTTTAATTAAATTTGTTAGCTAGGCAGTGTCAATGTTGTCCATTTTAGAGCTAACAGTGTGTCAGAAACCAGATTAACATCCTGACACAGTTTAAGTGTGTGTGATGAGTCTACCATACAGCTAGCATGATGCTAACCTGCAACCTGTAAACTTTTTTATACACGTTAGGGTTACGTTAGCATCGTAGCTCCAGGACAAAACCACAGGCACAAACACCAAAATGACATTTTGCCTTTAGGATTGTTCTTTACGGTTTCTTTGTCTCCATTTTGTGTTGTTTGTAAAAGGCAGTCTGATACAACACTAAGAACACTTTGGATTTGACTTGTTAAGTGTCTGAATAATGTGACTTAACTAAATCCTTCTACGATGCTAATAATACAGTACATCACAGATTCAAATGGCAAATGGACCATTCAGTCCCATATAAGAGGTCATTAAGAGTATATATACTGATATCATGACGGATAACATGGCAGATTGATGAACATAAACAGAAAAACCTAAAACCCAGGGGACATGAAGACTAGTGGTTTTTGTTTCCCGTGGCTTGACTTGAACACTGTCTAAAATTCATGTCTTTTCCAGAGTCCCAACAATTTTGCAGGGAAAAAAATAATAATAATACAAGTCTGTGATGCATCAGCAAATCCTACTCAGCTTTCTTTTTTCCCCCGAGTCATGAATATTTGATGGCGTTAGTAAGGGATGGAGATAGAGATAGGGTCAGGGCTAATGGGGAAACCCCCTCCCAATCCCAAGCACGCACACAAAAGCAGGCTCGTCTTCCCAACCTTCACAGACGGACTGCAGCCCTTACATCTGACACACCCTCATCCTGGTAAGACATACTCTATTCTATGCTCTGTGTGAGAGTGCGAGAGTGTGTGATTTTACATCATGTTGCTTTTAGGTCCGTTATAATGGTTAAAAAATACAAATCGAGAAGAAGGAATGAAGTGCAAGGTTGAGCTGTAGCGGGTTACAGGACATGAGGTGGAACAAAAAGGGACTCAGTGATGGAGTGCAGGGACGTCTGAGAAACAATACACTTGTTTGACCTGAACATGTGCTTAGTACATCTATCATTCTAATACATCTTACATTTAGATCCACTCCCTGCTTTCTAAAAGCGTTTATTCATTCATTTGACATAATTAGAAATATGCGTCCTTGTCAAACGATAAACACGCCGACTCTAATTAATGTGCTGCCTGTGCGTGTGGTTTTCTTCTTCTTCTTCTTCTTCGATTAGACAGATTAATTAGATGAAATTAAGCGAGTGCATGTAAGTAATATTATATAAGTGACAAATGCATCGATTCTGTTTAGTCATCACAGTCATGGCCGACAAACCCAACATGGTGGAAATCACGAGCTTCGATAGAACAAAACTGAAGAAGACGCAAACCCAAGAGAAGAACCCTTTACCGACCAAGGAAAGTGAGTGTGATCTTTCGTTACTGTTTCTTTGTCTCCGTGGGTCTCCGTTAACAAACAGGGTCACAGTTTGTAATGATGTTGAGATCCTACGAGTAGTAGAATTTAGTCCCTTTTAAATGAGGACAAAGTAACAGGGTGGTGCAATGCCTTGACAGACAAGATGGCTGACTCCTGCTGATAAAATAGAAATGCAAAAACGGACATGAGGGCTGTTGCTTCTTTTACCCATGGGTCATTTCTAATCTAATCAGCTGTGTGATGTCAATACGGAGTGCAAATTCGCAGCTGCTGCCAGAGTCACATTTGCGAAATGAGCTCATTCAGCCAGCTGCTGCTTCCTCACATTAAAGCAACTCACAGTTCCTCAAGTCCCACATACGTTCACCTCCGTCTAGACCTACGCTAGTTGTTACGTTAAGTAAGACATTAAGGAAATGGCACTAATTTACAACGTTCATCATGAACCCTGAGCACACATCTGTCAAATCGATCAGCTAAGACACAGCGCTTCGAGGGTATTATAACTAGCATCCTGCTTAAGAATACTTTCCTTTGGCCTCCAGGGTGAAATAAACGAGAAAACATCACACACCGAATATGTCATGTCATGGGATACTGAGTAGATTTCATTTTTCCTGAATCATCCCTTTAATTATATTTCTGGATGGTGTATTATTGTAAAGTTTTCTGCTCATTCAGCTCAACAAAAGATATTGTAATAACATCCATTTGTAGAGTTTCATAAAATATAACAACAAAATGAAAATCAAATACAGGGGAACCTCTGATCATGAACTTAATTCGTTCCGAGACTCTGTTCGTGACCCGATTTGTTCGCGAGCCGAATGAATTTTTCCATTGAAATGAAGGTAAATACAATGAATGTGTTTCAGCCCTCAAAAGCATGTTTTTAAAGTGTATTATGGGTTTATGTGTGGCAATAAAACATAGAATAAAATTAAAAATAACCTTAATCATAGAACTATGTTGTCATCCAAATCACTTTGAACGGTTCCATCTTCTAACTCAAACGAGTGTTAAGTTTGCTCAGGAGTAATGCGAATTCCTGCTCTTTTGGATGAGTCATTTATTATTTGACTCTTTCGGATCAATAAATGGCTCGTCTTGTTAGAATCCGGACAAGGTCTGTGATATTTTGAGTAATGAGGAGGGATTTTCCTGAATAAATTATGACATAGAATGAAATAAGATACATCATAAGATCTAAGATCGAAGAAATAAGATACAGTCACCCAGGACACTCATGCTCTGTTTGGACAGACAAAGAAACTAAAATTATATTTAATATAATTCAAGGCTGGATTATGGACCAGGCTAGCGGGGCCAGTGCTCTGGGGCCTCGGAGTGTCAGCCATCGTCCGAGCCTCAGGCCGTGTGCTGTACGTGGCTCAGGACTTCTGAAGGAAGTGAAACACCAAGTGATCATCAGTGCATACAGTGATAGCTGACCACTAGGCCCCTGGAAGCTTATAGCATGAGTGAACCACTAGAGCCCCCCAGACCCCTCAGTGCATACAATATGAGGGCCTCCAATCCCCTTGGTGTTTAAAACATGAGCTGAATATTACAAGTCCCCAAACCCTTCAATGCGTAAAATGTTAGGGCTCATAGACCCCGTGGGGTTTAAAATGTAAGCTGGGGCCCCTGGACCCCTCTGTGTTTAAAGCATGAGCTGACCACTGGAATGATTTTACTTGGAAGAAGGCAAGAAAGCTTCCAATATAGGAAAGGGTGGAGCCTCCAAAAGAGATGTGCACAGGGGCCTCATGGGGCCCTGATTTAATTAAAATAAAAATTGAATAATTCATGTATGTTGAAATAAAGCTTACCAAACATTTTTTGGTAGATTAAATTACACTAAAAGTAGCAGCATTACCTACATGTATGTAATATGTAAAAATATATATATAGAAGAAGATGAAAAATCACTCACATATGCAAGTCGACTCTCAACGTTCAGCTAAAAGCCAGCACAAAGAGTCGACTCCTGTGCAAAAGACACATCAAAAAATGATACAAAATATACAGAGATCCAAGGGGTCAGGAAGGAGCCCTGGAGTTAACATGATGCTGAAGCTTTTTTTCTCTCTGTTATTATTTAGCTACTTAGCATTTGGCTAAGGTTTTCAGTGTTTTGAGGGACTTTTGCTAATCTTTGCACTTTTGGTACAAAGAACGACTCCCTGTTTGCTTGTAAACAAAATGCAAATGGTGAAATGGATAAACTGAATCTGTGTGGATTTTTTTCTTACAGCTATCGAGCAGGAGAGGAGAGAATCATCATCCTGAGAGGAGACATTAATGAGTGTAAAGCGGAAGAAGTAAACGCGAGACAGGAGCAGCAATTTACGCCATGTGTGACTTTAGCAAGCCCCATTTCTTTTTCATAATGTAATGATTTTTTTTTATTGTTTCTTGATGAATTTATGAGTTAGCATTAAAAGAATAAAAATGATAAAAGAGTTTTTAAAAATTGTTTTGTGATAATTAGCAAAGTTATACATTTAAAATCGGGTTGCCTAGAAAATGGTGCAGTACTGCTTATGACCACTTGATGGCAGCATAAACACTTGGTGTTTGAATGAATACTGGGTGAAGATACATGGAGCTGGAAGTTACAGCAAGAAATGCTTCTAGAGATATTTAGAGGTTAATTAGAAGGCTTTAAATCTGTTTTAGGGCAGTGACTGGAAGCTTGTGATGTTAAACCCTGGGACTGCATGGGTCTGTAATCCTCAACGTAATGCTAGGACTGGATTCTGGCTCACTTGTGAATCACTTTGGATAAAATAATCTGATTAATATGAGAAAATGGGACGGTATGGTGGCACAGAAGGTTGTGTTTGAAGCTTACAGCTCGGGAGTGTGATCCAGATTCTCAGGTCGCTGCCTTTGTGGAGTTTCGTTTGTTTTCTGAATGTCCACATGGGTTCCTTCTAGGTTCTCTGGTTTCCTCCAGCCTCTCAGAAAACATGTCAGTAAAGTAGATTGCCCTCAGGGGGGTGTGTGTGTGTGTGTGTGTGTGTGTGTGTGTGTGTGTGTGTGTGTGTGTGTGTGTGTGTGTGTGTGGAGTGCCCTGTGATGGACCTGTATATAAAATCTAAATCAAATTATTGATGTATACAAATTGAAGACAAAGAAAAGTCATCGATAGGAACATAACACTTGAGTAGTTCCTTTATTTTCACAAATATGATCAAGTAGTGTGTGGTGTGGTAACATATGAATCAGAATCAGGTTTAATGGTCAAGTATGTGTGTACATACAAAGGATTCGACTCAGGTGTATCCGATGCTCTCGTCAGTAAAGGAAATAGATTAAAAAAAAAGTTTTATATAGGAAAAAAAAAAATAGGACAGTGACACAGACAATGACATGAGTATGTACGGTATGTGGAAAAGTCCAACGTGCAAAAATTCCTAGGTGCTAGGGAAATAAATATAGAATGAAGTAATGTATATGTAAAGTATATGAAAATATGATATCAGTTCATACATGATAAAAAAATAAAATTAGTCCAAAAAGCAGCTATTTTTGCTTTTACCTGTACATAAATATCTAGCCAGAGAGATTTTATTGGCACCCAAGGAGAAATGCAGGTACAGCATTTATACAACCAAAGCAACATTAAAAAAAAAAAAACAAAGAAAAAGAAAAACAATTGCCAGGGTGAATATAAACAGTAGGTTTGACTCCTAGGGGTATTGAGGTTGATATTTTGTGCACTTGAGGTTCATGTGTGGCCCTGTATCTCGGCGTGAAACATGATGCTGGTGCTGGTATGAGGGTCTGTCACATTCCTGCATTGGACTGAATGTATATGCTGCATGGGGTGAACGAAAAAAATGTACACTTGACGGTATGCACGTTCCCAAACATATAGTGTGGAAACCGGATGCACTGCTTATCGCACTCATTTTCTGTTAATTAATCCTGTTTAAGGTTTCAAGGGGAAGCTGGAGCCAATCCCGGCTGAATTCAGGCGAGAGGCGGGGGTGCACCATGGGCAGGTCGCCAATCCATCGCAGGGTGACACATAGAGACAGACAACCATTCACACTCACATTCATACCTATGGGTGATTTAGAGTCACCAGTTAGCCT
Source organism: Chrysichthys cranchii (assembly GCA_030068335.1). Taxonomy (NCBI): domain Eukaryota; kingdom Metazoa; phylum Chordata; class Actinopteri; order Siluriformes; family Claroteidae; genus Chrysichthys; species Chrysichthys cranchii. Next base: position 3,911,939 of record JAQMCW010000011.1, read on the forward strand.
AATCCCCTCAGTGCATGCCTTTAGATTGCAGGAGGAACCCGGAGTACCCGGAGGAAACCCACACAGACACGGGGAGAACATGTATACTTCATACAGAAAGGCGACCAGGTCGACCCCGGGGATCAAACCTAGGACCTTCTTGCTGTGAGGCAACAGTGCTAACCCAAACACCAGCGTACTGTCACTGCTTATCTTATAAACGTAATTATTTTCCTGACCAGTGGTCTAACACTAAAGTAGGACTTAAATAGTTTTGTGTATATTTCCTCTATAAACGTGGGTATGTCCTCAAATTGTTGTATCAGTCTTGGAGTCAAACCACAACCGGCAAAGCACTCAATCTGGAGTCACTCGACTTCAGAACTCTACATGACATTCTTGAGTCATTGCACCTCAGCCTGCTGGATCACATTAGCTTGAAAGCCACAAATGAGCGATGAAATGAAACAAAGTCAACAGATGGTTGTGAACCAAGACTTATCAGTACGGGATAGAACAAACCGTGCAGCTGCCTCTGTGCAAGCTTACACCATCCTGCACGTAAAACACGCTTTCCAAAGAGAATTGTGCCTTATTGGTATATGTGTATACCAATGAAAGTATTCTCTTCATGCATACACAAAGGAGTTGGTTATTAAACGTTCAATGTATGTTACCTGTATCAACAAAACACCTTGGTATCCTGAATAACTATTAGACCTAGGGGAGGCAGGGTGGCACAGTAGGGTAGAATCACCATTTCAGACCTCCGGGGTCTCTAGGTCAGTCCTGCGCTCTGTCTATGTGACGTCTGACACATTCTCCGCATGTCAGTATACGTTTCCTCTGGGATTCCACCTTCCATAAATGCTACACTGGCCCCAAGTGTGAACATGTGTGTACCAGCCAGGGTGTATTTCTGCTTCCGGGATACACTCCAGATCCACTGCAAACATGACCAGTATGAAGCACTTCCTGAGGATGAATGAATGAACTCTAGACCTACAATAATGCAATGATTTATTGAGTGGGACATGCTGGACATAACTGTTGAGGTCATAAATTAGAAAAGCAATGCAAAGTAGAGATGATGGAATGAAATGCAAAAAAAAAAACAATGGACTGGCTAAAGTAAGTTTTTATTTAACAAACATGTCCAATTCAGTAAAAAAAAAAAAAAAAAAAAAAAAACACTATTAAAAAGTGCCCTTTTAGTGTTCCAGACTTTCGGAGTAGCAGATGGACTGTTCCCAGAAAATGACCCAATGTTTGTAATAGTGAATGCCATGCCCTTCCTGCTTTTTTCACTTGTTCTGTAGTCAGGGAGACAACAAAAACATTATAGCTAATCTTGGATGAGAGACACTGCAGTCTTTGCTACAAAATGCACTGCAGTGCACAGACTTTAAGAATTTATTCTCTTATTATCTTGTGTTATTTGCCTTAACAGCAATGTAACCTGTGACATTCGAGCCATTAAAGTATACAGTGCCGTGAAAAAGTATTTGCGGCCTTCCTGAATTCCTCTATTTTTGTTTATTAACATCACTTTATAGTTTCTGATCAACAAACAAATTTAATATAAGACAAAAGACAACCTGAGCAAACAATACACAGTTGTCAAGTTATCTTGTGATTTATTGATGAAAATTTTTAATTAATTAAAATTTTGGAGTATCCAAGGCAAAGTCGTAACCTGAACCACACTGAAATATTGTGGCAGGACCCGAAAAGGGCAGTTCATAGTTGCAAACCCTCCAGTGTAACGGAATTAAAGCATTTTCATAGAGAAAAGTGAGTCCAAATTTCTCCACAGCAATGCAAAAGACTGATCTTGTGTTATGGAAAGCATTTAACTGCAGTTGTTGCTGCTAAAGGTGCCCCAAACAAGTATTATGCTTAGGGGGCAATTGCTTTTTCTCACAGGTGAGATAGGTCTTTTGTCTTAAACTAGCTTTATTTGGAGATCAGAAACAGTTAAGTGTTGTTAAAAGAAGAAGGAAAAAAAAAAGAGAGAGAGAGAAACTCAGGAAGGGGGCAAATACTTTTTCAAGGCACTGTATCTATACTGAACCGTATGATCTAGAACCTCAAGTCTGAGGAAACTTCAGGACAGCGTGCACCGGTTTCTTTCAACAGTCAAAAGACATGCAGATTAGGTCAAGTGGCTAGTCTAAACTGCCCATAGGTGTGAATATCTCTCTGTTAGTCCTGTGACAAACTGGTGACCTGCCCAGGGTGTACTCCTCCTCTTGCCCAAAGTCACATGGGATTGGCTCCAGCTTCAAAGTGACCCTGACGGATAAGCAGTTCAGATAATGGATGGATGGACAGAGGTTAAACAGCATGGTTGCTGGCTTCAAGATTTTTTTTTTTTAACATGTTGGTAAAATTTTACCGTCATGCACTTGAGACAGCTAACACAGTTAACAGTTTTTTAGTTGTCCACTGTAGCCCAAGATTTCTGTTTGTTGTTTTTTCTGACATGGCTTGACCCCTTCTATTGTTGTAGCCCATCCGCTGCAAGAATAAATCCTAGAACCTGCTTTTTGAGACGCTTTTCTGCTCACCATGATAGTAAAGAGTGGTTATTTGAGTTATCATAGCCTTCGAATCAGTCTGGTCTTTCTTCTTTGACCTCTCTCATCCACCCTGAACTGCTGCTGAATGCTTTTTGCACTATTCTCAGTAACTTCCAAAAACTGTTGTGTATAAAAATCGCAGAAGTGGTTTTGAAACAAATTAAAAGGTGCGATGTTTCATTTTAGAAGTATTTCTGGATGCATAATCATATGCATATTATTTTGCATATTATCTTAAGCCAACTTCCTGTAACAAATTAATTTGCTGCCAATAATAAAAGGATGTTCAGTTACCCCACCAGCACAAATTACTACCAAGAACTATGAAGAAAAATAATAAATCTAGATTATCAGTACCTCTAATTTATCCA
>JAQMCW010000011.1:3914970-3938685 GCA_030068335.1 Chrysichthys cranchii
CTCACCCGATGTCAGCTGGGATTGGCGCCAGCTTCCCCCCACGACCCTGAACAGGATTAAGCGGCAGAAGACGAATAAAAGAGCGCACACCTTTGCTATATTTACAACCACTTTATACGTCTGGATATATTTCCAACTGAATCATCCTATTTCCACATTGGCTACGTTTTTGTCACTATTGAACTTTACTCCCATCTACTGGATTGTAAGGTATATAGCACTGAGCATAGACTTCCACCAAGGCCCAATCCCTCATCTAACAATCTTAGCCAAAGTGAAACTGATTTTGTAGAACCGTTTCATGTCTCGGATCTCCGCCTGTATTTAATGGGTTGTTCCTTGGCCCATGCTATGCCCTGCCACCAAGTTTCATGGAAATCACTTTGGTGGGTTTTGTGCAACCTACATAAATCCAGACAGATAAAATCAAACCGCACCAAAAACATAACATCCTTAGCAGCAGTAAAAACAGATATGAATGGATGTTCAAATTGAACAGCAGTAAATATTGAGGTATGATTGATTGAGGTGATTGTGGTTGATCCATACAGCTTCACCAGTCCCTAAAAATTAAACATTATGCACTGCTACCAAAATCCTTATAGTCCTCTGAAAAGGAGAGGAGTAAAAAAAAAAAAAAAAAGTTTAAAAAGACACACTACACTAACATTCCCAAGAAATTATATGTACCATATTAGAAAAATGTCTTTGTACCGCAAAATGTACTCAACTATTAAGTCAAAAAGGCCCAGCAAAAAACTACCATGCAGAAGCTATTTATAGAGCAGCGGACAGGCATACAGGCCATTATATGAGCGAGTATACTTCATAAAATTAGCTCTACCTGTATCTGACTCATTCACCAAGTTGCATAGTTTTTCCTCAGGTCATGACCACATAATGCTGTCATGAGTCAGAGTGCTGCGGCTCTTCTGTCTTTAGACAGAACACCCTTGTCCTGTGCAACGTAGAGTTCTGTTAATGCACCTTGCAAATCATGGGGAAAGCAGTGAAGCTATTAAAAGCTTTAAAAAAACAATCAAAGTAGTGTTCCAGTCATGTAACAGCACATCTTGAGGGGATCATATGAGAAACAAGCAAACTACCTTATCCAAGTCAGGCCCCCCCACAACTCACACACACACACACACACACTTATCATTAACTGCAACATAAAAGCTGAGGCGATGAATCCCAATGCTGTGGTTTGTTCCTGGTTTTATTCAAAATAACAGAATGGTCGTCAATACAGAAATTTTCCCCAAAATGACGTACTGACTAATATCCCCAACAGGGTTTCAAGTCTCCATGTAACCCACTGAAGAACCAGTATAAAAAACCTTTACTGGAAAAATCCCAACTCATTACAAAACACCATTACTGCACATACTTCTGTCTAGATCTTTCAGATGAGTGTGAAGTTGTAATAAAATAAAACAGAATTGTGCCTCGTGAGAACAGAAGTCGTCAAATTTCCACCTGCGATCTTCTGCAACGTCGTTTCCGAGCATTTCATTTCTCAATACAATACGGCATGGGTTCAAGAAGAACCTTGTGCTTTCTCAGATCAGGAGCACAACTTCACCACAGGAGCTGCATCACGCTCTCAGATGTCCAGGACAAACTGACTGTCGTCGGCTGTGGAAAGAGAAAGCATGGGGAGAGTGAGTTCTCAGCCGGGAGACCGTGACCTCTCCCTGTGCTTCATGCTTTGCATGTGGTGTATTGTACACAGTCTACGTGCCAGAGTGATCACATGCACTTTTGTTTGTTTTCCTCATGAAGCAGTTACCTAGTCTCTACAAAAGGTGACCTTAAGATTAAGAGAAACAGGCAACAGGAAAAAGTAGTAAACATTGGTAAATGCTGCCCTCTACCAGTAATCAGGATGTTCCAAGGACAAATTAAGAGACACAAAACTGCCTCTTCACTGCTGTATGTTAGCGATTAACAAGTTTCCCTTCACTGAGAGGAAAGAAGAAAAAAAAACAAAAACAAAAAAAAAAACGCATTTACTCCAAACTTAGGTCTCAGGTAGGAAAAATACTCATGCAGTTGTACTTTGTTACTATATCTGTGTATTATTTTGGAGGTAATTTACCTTTACTTCAATGTTATATTTTACATATACAGTCTTTTCCAAAAAAAAAAAAAAAAAATTTATTTGCTTTTGTCTCCCAACAGAAAAGCACTGGCCCCATCATCAGGAGTTCAATGTTCACCAATCTTGGTGCCACCACAGCCACCTGTAAGCAGGAGCCAAGGGAGCACAAGTTGCCATGTTCTATAAGTGGGAGGGGCATACACTCTCTCCCATGTCAATCACAGCAAGCCTAGCCAATCGTGGGCATCTGTATGCAGAAGAGGGCAGATATTACGTTCCGCTGATTTTGTTATGCTGCCTACTTTTCAATACTTGGATACATGTACAAGGAGTAACTTTCGGACTTTCACCCGAGCAGCATTTTGGATGGATACTTCCACATTTAATTGAAGATTCTGACACCTTAATGATTATTTTACTTAAGTATAATTTTGCAATCTTTTTTCACCCCCTGGTCTAATGGCAGTTGTGATCCTCTCAAACTTCATGTTTAACATCTTCATCATTATGTGAATCATTTTCTGGAAAGCTTTTTGTAGAAAGTTATTTAAGATTCAAATTGGTATCGTGTGTTTGTTCAGAAACAGGACTACTTTTTCAGGGAGAAAAGGCTTTGTGGTTGGGTGCTGGCAACGTAGACGTATAAATTTTTTTTTTTTTTTGTAATGGTGCATGAGCACCACAAACATTTCACTGCATTATGCCAAAGTTTCAAAGTGGATACAATGACCACACTTTCCTTGTGTTTGTCTCATCCTAATTTTTGTATTTGCATTTAATACTTTTTTTTTAAAACTCCTTTATTATCCCAGTTCACCAACGGCCCCTAGACATCCATTATAACAAAGTTTACAGTAGATAAGTATTCACAAAAAAGTACAAGTTTCACAGTGACGACAGCTTTAGAACCCAAAGCAGTAGATAAAGATAAGGTTAAATACACACTGGGGTGTTCCTTTAAAAGTGACAAAATTGTATGTGACATTTAACAACAGGATACGCATGCTGACAAATCCATATCAATTTACTATAAAAAAGAAATCAGGTATATAACAGGAATTTGACAGAATGGGAAGCAAAGAGTCTCACCGGGGAGGTCTTTACGACCCTCGTCCTGCTCTGTCAGTTTGTCCAGCGGGTGTGCAGGCGGCATGGTGACGCCTGGAACGTGAGGCAGACAGCACGGTGGAGTCCGTGCGATCGGTGAGTTGCGACATTCCAGGAGAAACTTCCTGTCGTAAACAATCCGGGTCCCTGCAAAGAACAGTGGTTAAATAACCAAAATTAGGCCAACATGCATGGTGAATAATTGCTTCCAATAAACCCTGTGCACGATCCAACCAAATACAATTATGGTGTCTAGAGCAGACAAGGGGCTTGGGCTTAATTTGCATTTCACTATGCGTTGCAAAGTCTGCACAGTGTGCAACACATGCAACAACTGTGCTAATCAGCAAGAGAATGGCTCACTGCAGTGCTGTGCAGTAGAGATTTGAAGACACAGTTGGTCTATTTATCTGATCTGTGCTTCCCTGAAAACATGAAACGCCGCAGAGAGAGAGGAAATGTGATTACTGAGCATACTGGTGCATTTATGCATTTAGAGTACTAGATAAGGTCTGGATTTACGGCGCTAGTCAAAAGTTTGGACATACTGTCATTCATAGGTTTTCTTTATTATGACCATTTCCTGCATTGTAGAACAATACTGCATAGATCAAAACTCTGAAATAACATATGGAACTATGTGATATACAAAAATAAGTGGCCGTGTCCAAACTTTTGACGGGTACTGCATCTATATATGCCAATTTTTTTTATAACACAGCTGTGAGCATTATTGGGTTACACTGGTGAGATTAGCAGGTCCAATGCACAAGCTAACGATTTCATTCAGTGCAATAGTGTTTCGGTCCTGATCCTATATCAGTTCAATAGGAATGAGACATGACGTACTATATAGTAGGTTTCCATATTCGAAGCCGTCATGCTTGCAAGATCCAGAGTGGTTCCACATGTTAGCCTTCACGTGGGAAGGTGACAGCACAGAGCTCTCACAGTTTCTCCTCTAGTCAGTCAATGGTTGTTAAAGTAAATCAAGATCGACATTACGTCCTACGTACACCGACTATCTGGTTGGGCAGGGGGTAGCTCAGGGGGCTAAGACATTGGCCTACTGACCGGAAGGTTGGGAGTTCAAATCCAAGCACCACCAAACTGCCACTGTTGGGTCCTTGAGCAAGGCCCTTAACCTCAAAATGCTCAGTTGTACAAATGAGATAAAAATGTAAGTCGCTCTGGATAAATGTTTGCCAAATGATGGTAACGTTCTTGAAATAAACGTAGAAAAGAGTTCGCCAAAAAAACAAAAAAAAACCCAAATGCATATTAACCTAAAAGATTGATCCATAAATTTTACAGATCTATTTGGAATATGATGAGGAAAAAAGAAAAAAAAAACATTTATTGTGAAAACCATACTTTTGCACACTGCTAGGAGTCAGTAAAAGCTAGCTAATTGCCTATGGTCAGATTGCCACATGCGCCCCATTGGTGGTTTAAATGAAATGATAGTTAATTAACGTGACCAAGAAGTCGTCTTACTATGGTTCATATTCATAAATGTGAAGAAGTATGGGAGTTTTCTTGGGATGGCTAACAGATCTAGCTTTCTAAATAAGTTCTACTTGAAAAGAAATGAAAGTCTGTTCTGGGGTCTTAAGAGTTTCAAACCGCTTTAAACTCTTTAAGGTGCAAGATGAGACCTTTCTTTCAAAGAGGATACTGTACAACGTGAAAGAAAAGGTATGCAAATTTCTAAAGTAAATGTTGATCATTATGCCTTAGGTTTTTAAAACAAACTAATTGAGCTGTCTGATGTAATTCATCTCTTTTGACAATTATGAGCAAAATTTTTTAACTCTGTCAGTCTACAACTTGAGTTAGACGTAGCTTCATTTTTATATATGCTCACTGTCCAAAATGATGGCTTTAAAAATATAAACAAGTAATTTCCACACTATAAACAGAGACTCATTCAGTTACCCTTCCTCGGTGAGTCCTGCATGTGGAAACCTCTGTAACAAGACTCGTGGAGATATTTTACGGGCTCAGAAATAACTCAAAGGGCCCTCCAAGAGATTTTTCACCAACGTGTTGTTTACAGAGTGCAGGCCTCTGAAGGTCGAGGATTCGTCATTATCTTTACAAACCATCTCAAGGAAGTCAGACCGGATGTCATTTTGCAACAGTGCCAAGTGTCGAGTCTAATATTGCTGAATTTGGAGACGTTGAGATACTTATCAGGATATTTTGGATGTTTAAAATTCGGAGATTTGGGTGGTCTGATATCTGTTCCAGAAATAACAACACAAAGAGTACGCATAAAGAATGGGGGGGGGGACTTTTAAAGAAGTAGGACATCTGAAAATGCTGAATATGAAAAAAGATTACACCAATCTTTACATGTATATTTAGTTCTATAAGGTCAATCTTTTTATATTAGACAGAAGTTATAATCAACAGGAGAGTTGAGAAGAATTGTATTGTTCCTAGGTCAACAATTTAAGGTGCAGTAAAAGAAAGATGAAACTTTTTTTTTTTTTTTTTTTTTTTTTTTTTAAATACATGACATTAGATTTCCATAGGTTTAAGTAAACCAGGCTTTACCTTGTACTGTAATATTAGGCCCAATTTTGCTGTTGCAGCCAAACTGAACTTATGTACAGGATCAGATACTCTAAGTGCAAACAAGAATTCAGGACCGGAAGTCAGTTTTCCAAAAGGGCTTTTCTCAGCCACTTAATACACTTCTCCTAGACATCGCGTAAATCATAATCATTATTTTTAAATCATGATCTGCATAGCTTTCAGGTTATTTGTACAATTAAGAATTTAAATAAACGCAGTACATGTCTTAGTCTTTTTATGGGATGAAGCTCAACTGGAAAGTGCACTTTATAGTTTCGATTATGAGATCGCTCCTTTGATAGTAGACAGTTGTTATGATCAAGAAAGTATGTGAGAAATTTAACATGTTAATTCGTTAATGTTTCCTGATAAGTTTCTACAGAACATGAAAACACTCGATGTGAAAATGATTGTGTCATTTTCGGATTAGCATCTTATCCTATGGAAGCCTGTTTTTGCCACATGAAAAAAATAATTTAGTCACATGGTACATCATAATAATGAGAATATCTCAATTATGACTTTATCTTCGTCTTCTGCTTCTTAATCCTTTTCAGGGGTTGCGGGGGGAAGCTGGAGCCAATCCCAACTGAGTTCAGGCAAGAGGCAGGGTACACCATGGGCAGGTCACCAATCCAGCGCAGGGCCGAAACACAAGAGACAGACAACCATTCACACTCACATTCACACCTACAGGCAATTTAGAGTCTCCAATTAGCCTAATCCCCTCTATGCATGTCTTTAGACTGTGGGAGGAAACCGGAGTACCCGGAGGAAACCCACGTGGACACCGGGAGAACATGCAAACTCCACACAGAAAGGCGCCCAAGGTCAACCTCGGGAACCGACCCCAGGACCTTCTCGCTTAAGGCAACGAGTGCTAACCACCACACCATCATACCGCCCATAATTGTGACTTAAGATCCTACAATAATAAAATTAATAAAAATAAAATATTAAGTCAAAAGAAATAAGAACATTTTCTTTTTCTCAAAAAAGGTCTCATTTTATGGAACAGTAAGCAATAAGTCAGAAATTTGACACACACCAATTCAATTATAAGATATATAAAAGTCATACCGAGATATGTTCTCAGTTCTAATATACATGTGACTTTTTTTCCAAAAAAAAAAAATTTTAATTAGATAGATAGATAGATAGATAGATAGATAGATAGATAGAAGGGGCTTCCACACTTGTGCTCTGAGCAGTGATTATGAGAAGTGTGTCAGAGGGATAGTGTGGTTTGGTCGCTGTTCTGGAGCATGAAGCCATGTAATACGTCGCACGTGAACGCCTTCCTCGGGAGCGCGCACTGACTTGTCGGTGCCGCGCAAAAGAAACTTATTTAATTGGCAACTAATTACTCCGCACCTTTTCTTCGTGCAAATTTGATAATAAAAGAAACCTCAAACTTTTTTTTTATTATTATTATTTTAAGAAACCCAGGCATAAGCCCAGACTGGCTACTTGCCTCCAGGGGTGGTGGAGAAGACGGTTCCTCCGGGCGTCAGGTTGTAGGAGCCGGGCAGGGAGGAGCAGCAGTGCGGGGGGGAGGCGCGGCTCGGTATGGGGCAGCTCGACGACGCCTCACAGCCACTCGACATGACTACAGCTGCAAGAAAGCAGACTAAACTAGGACTAGAAGTTCACTCGGAAAAGTCACAGAATGTCTTCTGAGCTCTGTCCCTTGTTTACGAGTCGTTATGAATTGTTCCCAAGTGTTTAACAAAGCCGACGCTCCGGCTGTGTTAAACACAACAAACACTGAGTGCGCGCACTCTGGGCCGCGCGCGCGTTATGAGAAGGCGCGCTCTGGGGGCGGAGACTAACAATGACGTAATATTTTGACATGTGATTAGGGGGGACGCCAAATAAACAGCGTGACGTCACGGTCAAGTATACTTTTTACCTTCCTTTGTTTTATTTTTCTCGCTCCAGAGAAACGAATTGTCCCTGGTTACCCTTGAACTTCAAAATATTTAGCTCATGGCCTTTAATAAATCTTTTGGGTTTTTTTTGGTTTTCATTTTTTCCCCTTCTTTGCAGCCAGTGCCCCCTTTAATGAGAATTTATCCCACAACTCACCTTAGCTCAGATATCTCAGCAATCTAATACAACCAACCATTCAAATATTTACATTTGTCCAATTTGTACTCTAATCCAATAACAAAACAAGCCCCAAATCAAACTCCCCTCCTCCCCAGGTGTGGTTTCACACGCACGCACGCACGCACACACAAAGCTTTGAGAAGCTCCAAAGTACAATATAATCGCATCAAGCATGGTTGATTTACCAATTGTGAGTTTCTTCTGGACCAAAATTAAGGAGGTATATTTAAGGTTAGAAGAAAGCAGGTTTATTGTCTCTCTCACACACTCACACTCTCTCACACACTCACACTCTCACACACACACACAATGGTACAACACACAACCAAATTGGAATGAAGATGTGGTCAGAGCGAAGAGTCAGCCTTGGTACAGCATCTCAGAGCAGCTCATGGATAAGGGGCCCATGGTGATGTTTACTGGTGCTGGGATTTGAACCCTGAACCATCCAATCAGTAGCCCAGAACCGTAGCAGCTGAAGAGTCATTGTCCATTTTCAAAAATTACAACATGAGCTCCAAACACTTCACATTTTTATTTTGAATCAACCTTGGGTGATCTTTAGGTTAGTGCTCTCTGCACAACCCATAAACCCTCTCTCTGTATCACAGACAAACTTGCCTCAGATACATCAGACTTATCGGTGAAGGTATGGAGTAATCGAGTTTAAATCAACTTCTGAAGAACTGTGTGAAAAGTGAGACATTCGCTGTACTGTACTTTTAAGTGACCGAATCCAAGAATTTGCAGCCAGACCATAATGAACTGCAACAGTTCAAGCATATTCTTCCTAAACTGGCCTCCACTTGCATGTATTTCAGTGACTAAGCAGTGCATGCTGTGCTTACTTAATTAAATATGCTTTTTCAACTCCACATGAAATGATGCATCATACCTCAGCAATTGTTCGTGCAGAATCATTATCAATTATTAAAGGGCTCTGTTACATAACGGATTTACATTCCTACAATAATCTCTAGGAACTGGCATCAGGAACACTAAAAAAAAAAAAAAAAAAAACTTTGGTGATCCAAAGCATTTATTAGTTTGGACAGAAAATACAGATAAGTTACAGGTATAAACGGAAAAAAAATACATTAATCAGTAAACTACATCAAATTGACGTCTCTGACGTGGAACAGTTAAGAATTAAAAGTTTTGGTTGCCGTTTTCTAGGAAAATAACCTTTTGTTTCTGGGTTTTGTTCCTTGAGGCAGTTTGACGGATGTTATTCCCCCCACCGAGGTGGGCTGCATAATGTCTAACTGCACTCTCTGTCCACACAGTTGCCCTTTCTGCATGCAATTTAAACACTGGATGATACTCAAGTCCATAACCATGTACCCAGTGCAAATTAGAGGCATGACACCACCTGTATACATTTCCAACTTTTTATTGAATATTAAGGTAAATATTTCACATTAATACAGGCTACATAAAGTAAAGCCACTATACGACATGAAATTTACTCTCATTTTAACCCTTTTTCAGTATGTAAACAATTATACATGTATTTACCACTCTAAAAGGTCTGATTTCTCTCGGTGTGTAATCATCTAGTTCTTGGCCGAGTATAAATAGCGCACTGTCCTATTGAGCCCTGCAGACCAAGAACGCTTAGGTGGGGCTTAAATGTCAAAATGGCTATACTACTCAAAATGTATCCTGTTGAACAGGCAATCGATTTGTTCATAGACAGTAGTAAACACGTTAAAGCCCACACTGGATTCTTCTTTTTTTTTTTTTTTTTGTTTTGTTTTGTTAGGCACATCAAAGGTGTCCGTCTCTCAAATTTCATGAAACTCTGTTTAACTTTTAAGGGGACACGCCTAGGTTAACGTTTTGGTAATTAGGTAATTATCTTGTCTTTAACGTGTATGTCTTGTTACTGCTCCTATGCCTCTCAGTCTCTAGGTTTGTGTTTAGTTGACGTGATTCAGATGCACGTTCCCCACATGCGGGGCCCAAGTCCCAGGCCACACCTGAAACAACAAGGTTGACAATCAGGAAAGGTGATTTTTTTCTTTTTTTTTTTTTTTTTACAATGGAAGGTAAATTGGATAACTTTACACTGATACCTTAATCGACAAACGTCTGTGTAAATGTGCGCATCGGTAACATTACCTGCTGTGGGTCTGAATTCTCAGCCGAGTTGGGGACGACTTTTAAGATGGGGTTCCAGGCGGGGTCAGTGGTGTGGAGCCCGTTGTACATGGGGCCTCCAGGAGCCTCAGCCATCTGTGGGTGAGGAGGGATCATCGTGCCTCCATACATGGACATCGGCAACCCCTAGTAATGAAGGGAGGAAAAAAAAAAAAAACAAAAAAACAAAACCAGACAGCTCAAAAAGACTTGATTTTTAATGCAAAACTAATTAAATATCATGTATCTTAATTTTGTTTTTTTGATGTGGCAAAACTAGGCTTCCACAGGATAAGACACTAATCCAAAAATAACCCAATACTTTTCACGTTAAGCATGAACAGGAAGAAACCTGTTAACGTGTTAAATTTCTTACATACATAAGTACACTATGTACGAAAATCTTCTAATGTTTTCTTTCACAGTTGTACTCCCAAAAATTTGTCAACACCAAAGCAGGATGGAAAACCAGGAACAGAACCGTTTCACCGCAAGATACAGTGGAACCTTGGACTGCGAGCATAATTCGTTCTGGAAACGTGCTTGTAATCCAAAGCACTCGTATATCAAAGCGGATTTCCCCATAAGAAATAATGGAAACTCAGATCATTCGTTTCACAACCCATGAATGTTTATATAAAAATGATTAATACAAATATAAAGTAAAAATACATAAAATAAAATAACCTGCACTTTACCTTTAAAAAGACTTGTGGCTGGAGTGAGGGAGACAAGAAAGGAGGATTATCGTGCAGGATGACTTTCACTACAACTCACAGAATCACTGCAGTCTGTTGCTCACTGAGATCTTTATCTTTTCGTGTGACTTTAACAAGGAAACTATCCAATGATCGCTGCTTTTTCCTCTTTTTGAGGATTTCACGGAAATGTGACGTTGCATTGTCATTAAACAGATTCATCGCTCGCGCTGCTACAGCCTTATTCAGGTGTTGCTTTTCTACAAAGTTTTACACAACCGTGCACCAACAGTATGTGCTAGTGCGGATGTTGACTACACGAGTGAGCCACAATCCCACAGTGAGTGAGAGAGAGTAGTTGTGATCACGTGAGGCTCGGCAGACGAAGCGTATGCATACTACTCGTATTGCACGACATCGCTCGTTCATCAAGTCAAAATGTATTAAAATTTCTTGCTCGTCTTGCAAAAACACTTGCAGACCAAGTTACACGCAATCCAAGGTTCCGCTGTACAGCAGAAAGATGTTTTTGCCTAGTTTGATATTGATATTAAAATTATGGACAGCATGTTTTTGACTTGAAACATTTTTATATTATTTAAAAGATTGTACATGCACTTTATGACCTAATTTCAGTTATCTAGATAGATAGATAGATGTAATAGTTCAGGGGACCCATGCAAAACAGGAGAACATTTATTCCAGCCTGACTGTGTAAAATATGTCAGTGGTCTCCAAGCATTAAAATTTAATAAACAAATAGACGTGAAACATTTAGAAATAATGTTTTCTTGATGAGTCCGTGTGCACCGCTTCTTTAGAATGACTCAAACGCCTTTTTAATGCCAGCACACGGCAGGTGTTCTCAGTGCCATTCAAACCTTTGGAAAATCCATGAAGTTAGTGGGCATAGGCTGGTGAAAGGTGTTCGATGGAGCCACAATGCCCGTGTCATCTCGCTCCATAGCCTGGTGTTGGGAGAAGGCCGACTGCTCCTGCAGCTGCTGGTGCATCACGGGTCCTCCCATCATGGGCTGAGACCAGCCTGACATTGCCTCTGTATACGGAAGTAATGAAGAGAGAAAATATGGGTTTAAAGGTGAAATTTGTTCAACACACTGGCTTAAAGCTGTGAAGGACTCCAATCTTCCCTCTCTCTTCACTTACCGGAGCCACTGCCCACTCCGAAAGACCAGATGCCACCCTGTCCGACCGGTGGCGTGTAGCTGGTGGGCAGCATGGCGTGGTTGACGGAGCCAGTCTGCCTGATACGAGCCAGGCGCTCGGTCCCGATGGGCGGGGGCACTTTGCGGTCCTGCAGACTGGAACTGCTAGGCTTGGCTTGGATCAGCGCCGGTGTCACGGTGGACGTGCACAAAGGGGAAGATGCTCCAGATGACACGGAGGGCACCGGAGACTCACCTGAGACACACAGACAATAAAATACACTCGTCAACAACATCCGCCGGCATGTAATTTTAAAAAGAACACAATGTAAAGGGACAGTTCTACGGCATACAGGACGTGGAGGCGCTCCAAGGATGAGGGGAGAAGTGCTGGCGGCTGAAAGAGGGCGTTCCTACAGGAGCCGGGCCCTGCAGGAAAACGGGGCTGGCTGACATGCTTGTAGCAAAGCTGGTGAGCGCGGTGGAAGAAGAGATGGAGTTGCCTGAGGGGTCCATGGGGTGCATGCCTACAGAACAGAGACCACACGGATGTCGACAGAAGACATGAGCTGAGTTTAACAAAAAAAACCCTAAGACCATGTCAATGAAGGACAGGAAACCAAAGCACAGGTAAGTTTTACCGCTAGGTTTAGGTTATGATTGCTAATACGACCATACGATCCACAGAATGATGGTAAGATCACGGCTGTTAGAAGAGATTTAAGTGTTCAAATATTATTTGGACCATTCTTGTTATATTTACCTGTTTGATGAAAAAATGTGTTCCTTAAATAAATGTAGCCATATTTCTATATACTTGATTTTCAAATTATAAAACAATGTGGATTAAATTACTTCCCAACAGGCATCATTAGAGTTACATTTTGTCCATCGCAAACGCTACTTTCTTGGACATACAGTGCACTATGTTGGTTCCAGAGAGCTCCTATGCTGTACAGTAATGCTTTTGAAAAAAGTAACACGATTTATTGTGATACGGGGCACATAATATAGCCCTGCTGCTAATGTGCCTTGTCGCATGTGGTTAAAAAAATAAATCATAAGCATTTTAAAGCAACTTCACAACCCCAAATTCTTTATTGAGGACTCACCAATGGGGCTGGGAACGACTCGCCCGGAGGCGCAACGATATCCTGGGGCTTTGGAGCCATCAGGAGGGGGCATGGTGCTCTCCATCTGCCCCATGCTGCCTATGAATGCAGGTGGGGCACTGTAGGGCTGTTCAGGTGGAGTGCGAGTTGGAAGGTGACAGGCCCCCCATACCTGGTTGTTGCTGACCTGGTTGCTGTCGAAGATGCTTGAAAAGTGATTGAAAAGAGCCGCAGGGCCGAAGTTGGGTGGCAGTTGAGCTTTGCCGCTTTGAAGGGGCACCTGTGAGTTACTGATTATGCCCATAGTAGAGGGTATCGGAATCGAAGGGGGTGGCATGCTAGGTGTGCCTAAGCTAGGCTGGGTAGGCTGCTGTTGTTGTTTAGGGGGCTCCTGCGTTGCCCCCGTGGGCACAAACACAGACTGCTGCTCCTGCAAAGGGGCTCCGGGTCCCATAGGGTAGTACGTCGTCGGGGGTTGTAAGCGGCTTGACACCCCAGGCGCGGCAGCTGTGGCATAGTGAGGTAAGGTGCTGCTGGTGCTTGCGACTGTGCTGCTGACCGTGCTGGGCGGTACAGGACGAGAGACAGGCAGCGTGACGCCTGGTTGGACTGTCAAGGAACTTGGTTCTGTGTTGGGGGGGAAGGACAAGGGCAGCTGCTGTCTGCCCTCAGGCTGGACAGGCAGTGCAGGCTGCACAGAAGGAGATGCAGGGAAGTGCAGGGGGGTGGAGGGACTGGAGACCTCACACTGCGCACTAGAAACAGGAATGGCCAGATCGGCCCCTGGCTTCTCTTTAGCAGGCGTACCTGTGGGCGCAGACTCCGATTTCAGGGCTTGAGTATGCTGCGTAGGTGGGGCGATAGGCGCAGGCATAGGTGGGGGAGTTGTAGGAGTAGTGGGAGCACAACTAAGGGGAGCAGGAGGTGCCGACACAGCAGGAGTACTGCCTGCTGTAGTGGCGGCAGCAGGCACCGCTGTAGGCTTGGGCTCGGCAGAGAAGAGCTGCTTCCTTACAGAGGTTGGCGTCGGTGTTTTGGAGGGGGCAGTGCTGGGGGGTGAGGCAGTGGAACCAAGGACAACGTTAACACTTGACACTGGGGCTGGGTGCTCAGCGGTAGCGGGGGCAGAGTTGGAAGGGCGCGAGACTGCGTTTCCACTGTGTTTAGGGGAGCTGTTAGCACTGCCGGGGCTCACAGGACGCACAGGGAACGGGCCCCATGTGTTGGGTGAGGGAGAGAAGGTGCCGCCAAACTGGGCCATTGGCAGACGAGGGTGACGGATCTGATGCATGGTCTGCGCTGCCAGCAGGGCCAGCTGGGGGTGTGTGTAGGCCAGGGGTGGTAGAGAAACAAACGGAGGTCTGACACCGGGTGCCATATTTTTGCCCATCTTGCCAGCCTGCTGAGTGGTCGAGTTGGAGGAGGACTGGAAGGACACGCTGGAGGAGGGCACAACGGACGACAGGCCTTTTGAACTGGCCGCGGTGGTGCTGGTAGCACATGTGGAGGTGGTGTAAGTGGAGCCAATTTTGGTGTTGGTGCCGGGCTGACGAATGTGATTGCGAGGTATCAGGTCCTCTAGCTCTTTGGCAGGGTCCTGGATAAGCGCATTGATCAGTTGCACAGCATGTCTCGTAGACTCTGTGCCACCTCTGAAAAACAGTGGCACGAGTAAGTAAGCGAATACATGTACAACACCTATGAACTGACATCTGAAGGTAAGGCGACCAAACACATGATTAGGAAATTAAACTGAATAAAAACGAAGGCCATTCACCTGATAGTGATCATTCTTTCGCCATTCTTGTCTTTCTGTTTGTCAACATCTATGTGTGCACCTGTTACATCTTGAATGGCTGTGATATTGCAGCCACCTCTGCCCATGATCCGAGATACCACAGAGGCTGGGACCGAGAGTTTCTTTGATCTGAAAACACATCAAACGTGAGGGCTTGAACCCTAATAAGGAAGCAGGAAAAGCACAACGGCTCACGATTTTGCCCGTCACTTACCTTCGTACGACCTCTTTCCATCCCTCCTCTCTCTTTTGGCCCCTCTTAGGGCTGGTGAGGTTCATCTTGCTGTTGGGTGAGGTGACTGGCAGTGAAATGGTCTTGAATGATGAGGGCAGGGAACTGGGGGTCAAGTCACTAATAATCTCATGAGATCTGCAGGATGAAGGAACACACGTGTGTTGTTAAACATGCCTAGAGAAATTGCACTGCTTGAACAGGTCAATACTACACCTTAATATTTTGCATACTTCAGGTGAAAAGGGCGAACTATGAAATCGTTAGACAGAGATCACGTTATAGTAAAACAGTCTGCTCTCGGACCCGAAACACATCTCAACGACTTGCGGCTGAAGTGATATATGACTCTTTTTGCTCCAATAGCAAATCAGTTTAACCCAAACTGCACTGTATAGATTTCAGCCTTAAGTGGGGAAACTCTTACTTCTGTTGTGGTTTAGAAATGGACACGGTGACCTTCTCTTCCCGAGAAGTGGCGTGCAATAGGCCCTGTCTCTTCTCAGTCATAGGTAGAGGCTGGCTGGACCCTGTAGGAGCAGAGGAAGAGAACGAGGTGGATGAAGACGACAGGTCGGCCAGGTCCTGGCTTTTACTGCCGCTGCTGCTTTCGCTGTTGCAGTCCGTACTGTCCAGATGGTCCGAATCACTGGTGCCTCCAGGTGCCCCGCCGCCCCGTGGTTCACCATGGATCTTGTTTTTGTCTGCCTTTTGTTGCGCTAGCGCCACCTGAGGGTCCTGTAGGATGATGGGCTCGTTGGGCATATCCTTGGTCTTGTTCTTTTTATTCTTTCGGTTGGTGCTGGGCGTAGTAACCACGATGGCGCGCTTCTTGCCGAAGGCACTGGTGAAGGTGGTGGAGGTGGCAGAGATGCCAATGGTGGTGGTGGTGGTGGCGCTTGGGGGCTCGATGGGAACCTCGGGCTCTGCAAAAAAAGAAAAAAAAAGTAAACAAAGAAAATAGCAAAAGTGAAGATGACGCCATGCTAAAATATATATTAAAAAAAAATAATAATAAAGGAAAAATAAACTACGGAAGTATTCCACATACCTTCAGCAGAGTCCTCTTTCTGGTCCTGTGTCTCAGAAAACGTATCCTTCACTTTTGCCTCCTCTTCAAGCTTTTTCTTCTGTTCCTCCTTCTTCTTCTTGCGTTTCTCTTTGCGCTTCTCTCTTTTTGCTGCCAGAGCTTGTTTTTTGCTTTCTTCACGGGACTGTGGTGGAACAGAAAGAGGGAAACGTGGAATTGATTGACGGCATTCTATTCCGAAGGTTTCCCATCAAATGAAGGTGGTAGTGGTGGTGATCATTTTTATTGTAATCTAACAGCACTATATTGGCCCAAATTCTCTGAAAAGGCATCAAAACTTCAAGACTAAGCACAGTCTAAATCTAAGACCCAACCTTCTCAAGATCAAGTTCCTTGAGCAGAATACTGGCATTCTTGTTAGCCTCAGCAGCCTGCTGGTCTTTGGCCTTCACAATGGTTTCCATGCACTGATGACACTTTTTCAGCAGCTCCTGGATGCAGAAGAACAAACATTCAGATCAAAATTCCAAGTTGCATGCTATAAACAGAACCTGTTGGCTCTAAAAGCTTAATTCAGTTCGTACCTTATCTGCAATGGTGGCGATGTATCTCATGCACTCAATGTCGGAGGGGAACTGATTCACCTCCTTCACTAAATACTGGACCACTTTCACATGCCCCTTAAAAATAAATAAATAAAAATGTAAGAAGTCAGAATCACTCCTGTTCATAACTTTAAAAAAAAAAAAAAAAAAAAAAAAAAAAAAAAAAAACATGAGTGGTTCTGCTTACTTTACGGAATGCTGCCATGAGAGGTGTGATCTTGCGGTTGTCTGCTGCATCCACGTCAGCTCCTGCCTGCACCAGCAGCTGCACTACATCAAAATGTCCCCCATTTGCAGCTAGCCACAGAGGAGTGTTCCCCTTCTTGTTACGCACGTCAATGTGAGCCCCTCTACAGGAAGGGATACAAGAAAAAAGCAACACGATCATCTAAAATATTGACTACTTAATGTACGGTGATACAACCTTGCCATTTCTTCTACACACCTGTTAATGAGGAGCTCACAGAACTTGTAGTGACCCTTGTCTGCGGCGATAGTGAGGGCGGTGTCACGAGAAGAGGGGACAGGGGGGGCGTTGACATCAGCACCTTTATCCAGCAGCACACGGCCCACCTCTGCGTAACCACCCGAGGCGGCTTCCATAAGAGGGGTGAGTCCCGTCTGAGACAGAGAAGTTCAGGATTACTCCAAAGAAAAAAGACCAAACTGTCAACAGATCTTCGGCTTGTAGTCTGGCTCTTTTTCAACCAACTTGAGAGATGAACGTAAGGCAGAGGTGTCCAATCTTATCCAGAAAGGGGTGCTGTGGGTGCAGGTTTTTGTTCCAACCAAGCAGAAGCCAAACCTTTGTCTACTGAAAGCCAAACTCAGCTGATTAAACTAGTGGATTCAGGTGTGGCCCATATTTGGCTGGAATGAAAACCTGCACCCACAACGGCCCTTTGCAGACAAGGTTGGACACGCCTGCTGTAAGGTTTCATCGCATGACGCTGATGATGTTTATGCATGATGTTGAAAAGAAATTTCAACGCTACCATGACGACAAAAATGAATAAATACGGTTCCAGAATTCAGTTTTATTTTAATTTCAGCTAATTATTGATTAACGGCCTCGGATTTTAGGACAGTAGAGTATACGCTGAATTAGGGCTGGGCGATAGATCGACAAATTATCGTTATCGTGATGTGACTATTCCCATCGTCAGCCAACAGAATATCGTAAGCATCACGATTTACCAGAAATATCAACTTTACTCTAGAAATGAACAAGTAACTGCAGTGTTTTTTATCCCCCATTAATCCATCAATAAAGATGATACATAGAATTAGCTTAATAAATATTAAGCCTATTATATTACAAACTTACCATATGTGCCCCGGGCGCGAGTCTGCATGTTCTTTTGTATCTGAACATTACTTTCAAAGTAAAGTGTGTGTGTATATATATGTATGTGTGTGTGTGTGTGTGTGTGTGTGTGTGTGTGTGTGTGTATGTATGTATATTATATATATATATATGATAAATATTTTTACGTGAAAATGCCAGAAAATAGAGGTATAAAATTTAGGCCATATCGCCCAGCCCTACGCTGAATACAAAAATGTTAAACATTTCTTAATGCATCAGAACTGTTGTCACACGCAGAGATGATTTCCTCCTTTGGTGCAACGCCTAAGGATCCAGACTTCTATTACACCCTGTATAAGTGGCACACGATGTGGGGAATCAGCCTGCTAGTCCAAGTCATCTAACAATGGTACCAATTGTGAGCCAAAAATACATACAACTACTACTAATAAAATAAAATAAAAAATAAAAAAATTATTTTTTAAAAATCGGTACATAACGGACCATCATCGAACGTTAGTGGTGACTGACCTTGGCGCGATGCTCCACATTTGCCTTGCGGTCCAGCAGCAAGCTGACTACCTCAGCTCGACCCTGGAAGCAGGCCAGCGTCAGCGCGGTGTTGCGATTGGTTTCGATCTGAGCGTTGATATCGGAGCCCATGTCCAGCAGCAGCTTCACTGCAGGTACATGGCCATTCATGGCTGCCAACATCAAAGGAGAGATGCCCAGCTTGCTGCCCGTCCTAAAAGGAAAAAAAAAAAAAGTCACACCGATGAGCAGAAATATTATCTAAAAAAAATTCCTTTCCAAACTTGCATGCACACACAGTCACTCTACAAAGTCAAGACTCAGACACCAAAAACTCCAAAAAGACAAAAATTGCACTGAACTAACCTGGAATTGATCTCCGCTCCAGCGTTGAGGAGAATCTTGATTATGTTGACGTATCCTCCTGAAGCTGCCAGGCTAAGTGGGGTGTAGTCGGACACGTTTCGGTGCTCCTTGTTAGCACCACGGAGGAGCAACAATTCCACCACCTGTAGACCCAAAACTAAAAGTTACTCTCCCTACTGATTAGCAGAGCCAACCTAAACCATCGGAAGATAGTCGGAGCATGTGCTGCCCAAGAGGTCTAATATTACGACAGTCCACAATAGCAGTACACATTTGAGTTAAAGCAAATCTGCGCTACTGAGTCGGGAATTTTTGGATTTGTTTAAACACCTCTTGTCTGCCGCCTGAGCACGCCAGGGAGAGAGGGGTGTCTTTGGTCCTCTCAGACTGAGCCTCGATGTCACCTCCTTTGTCCAGGAGGATCTCAACAACGCCGACGTGACCTGCTGTGGCAGCCAGGATCAAAGGAGTGAACCCTGTTGGCAGAGAAGGAATTAAGTAAGAACGAACTGGTAAGATTTTGCATTTTTAAGGAATATGGAGAAGGGTCTGAGAGGAGCCCTACCCTTCTTGTCCCGATGCTCAATGTTGGCGCCACGTGCAATAAGCACCGACACCAGCTCTTCGTGGCCACCTGCACAGGCCAGCGTCAGAGCCGTGTCATGATTGCTCTCCGTCTGACAAACAAGGAAGTAGTGATCATCAAACCTTTGCCATGTGTACAGTCTAATTTATAGCCATTATGCTCACAGTTTAGTTAATCATTCGTTCAGTTTCACTCCATGCTGTCTTATAACCACAAAAGGAGTAAAACAAAGTGTAAAAACAAAGCTAAACAAATCCTGACTAGTTAAACCTTAGTGGCAACTTGTGTGTGGTAACAAGAGTTAACCTAGGGCTTACATGTGCATCGATGTCTACAGATGGATAGAGTGGGAGCATGGAGGGTGGGGAGACAGTGTTCATGGGCGTCTGTGTTGTGGGCTGAGGTATGGGTGAGGTTGTAGTGTTTAACATAGGCACTCTGCTGCTCACTGCTGCAGACAAGAATCAAAGCATGAGTGACATTACTCACAAAAAAAAGACAAAATCGCTAAAATCACTCCAAATGGTACAAAAAGATCAAGAAAGCGGCTCCTCTAAACGTACCTGCCATGATGTCGTCTAGCGTGTCTGTGAGCGTCTGTGCAGGCGTGGCTACCATGAGGCCATCTGGTGCCTGTGCGAGGAGACCAGGCCCGAGTCCAGGCAGTTGCTGACCCAACATGACCCTCTGCAGGTCCGGACTGCTGCTGCCTGGGTACTCGGCACTGCCGAAATCTGTGGACTGCTGCGCATTCATAGGCTGAATGGGGACGAAGCTGGACTGAAGCGGTGGAGGCGGGGGGCCCTGAAGGCTGTGGGGCTGAGGTGGAGGCGGTGGCGCTGACTGTTGGCCTCCCTCTCGGTACAGGATGGTGTCCACCTGCGGGAGCTCGGCATAGTCGACGTCTTCCTCGTCGTCATCCTCGTCGTCCTCGTCGCCCTCCTCGTCCTCCTCGTCAGTGGGGAGTGGCTGGTGGTCCTCGACGTCGTTGCCGTCCTCGCACCCTGTACTGGAGCCCAGCTGTGTGGCTTGCGGTGGCAGGGGGGTGCCGGGCGCCTCCACCCCTGCCGCCTGGCCCGGCTCCTCTTTCATCTTGCCCTCCATGTACTCTTTGGTGAACTGCTGCTGCGTCTTGAGCTGCAGCTGCCGCTCCACCTTCTGCAGCTCCTTCAGGATCTTCTTCTTCTTTTGGACCTGCTCCTCACGGCTCTTCTTCAGTTCTTCGATCTTGTCTTTGGTGAGCGGCTCGCCCTGGATCAGCTCCAGCGACTGCAGTTGGGCCTTCTCGATGGCGCTGATGCGCTGGCCCAGCTCATTCAGCTTGCCTTCCGTCTCCTCGACGATGCACTCCAGGGGCTGGTACGGGTGGAACGGAGGGAGGAGGTCGGCGTCCAGCCCCGCGGTGGCCACAGCGTTGCTCTGTAGAGTGCTCAGCCTTTGCTTGGACATCCCTGAAAAGCGGACCACAGAGTAAAATCAAGATCATAAAAATCACTGGGACGAAACAGAACCTGGTGTCTTGCATGTGAACACGCTGCCATTTTAGCATATCTGTGTTGGTGACCAGACTAACCTTTGTTTGTGACGGGTGGGGGTGTGGCAATGGTGGAGGGCACGCTGTCTGGCTCCTGAGGGGGTACCACCATGGCCAGAGCTTGGAATGGGACTCGAGGGGCCTGCATATTGACAGGAAAGAAACCTCTAGTTAGATAGTCTAGCTTTTGACATTTACACCTGCTTGCATAATCAAAGTCTTCTGCAAATGACGACATGCTCGTCAAGCTGAGAGTGATGCATCTTCTAACCTGAGACGTGTCATGGGAGGGGGGTGTGAGTTGAGACAGATCTGGTGCGGGGACTGACAAAATGTTGTTTGGGTAGTCTAGCAAGTAGGACACCACATTGGTGTGACCACCCTTAGCAGCTTCAATCAGCATCGTTGAGCCGTCCTATGAGGGAAAGACAAAAGATCGACTAGCATCTGATACAGCAGGCACACAATGAAGAGGCACTTTACCTGAGGGATTCAAACGTTTGTTTATTCCAATTTCCCTTTTAAATTAAAATTCTCCAAATAAGTACATCAGCCATAAAAGTGCCATGATCAGCCTTTTTTTTTTTCCTTTTTACAGCAACTGGACTGTACATCTGAATCATTCCTATCTATACAGATTATAAAAAAAAACATCCTTATAGATTTTCTTTGATTATTTCTTGAAACCCACGTGTTCAGCTAATGGGTTTTAAGCGTACAACTAAAACTGCCAACGCAAATTTTTTTTTACAAACTAAACCAACAGCCGTTTTCATTTAATTTACATTCTACCCCCAGGTGGAATACACTTGGATTTTAAATAGCAAGTGAAAAAGAAACAAAGAAGAAGAAAAAAAACCTTAAATCAGCATTGCCCAAACCTAGCAGTAGGAAAGCAGATGGAGCCTGAACTCACCTTCAGTCTGTGAGTAGGGTCTGCACCATGAGCAAGCAGCAGCTCCACCACAGCCAGGTGACCTCCAGCACAGGCGAGAGACACCACCGTGTGATCGTTATTGGCTGTGGCTCTGTTCACGTTAGCACCTACAGGCACATAAGGCAAAGTTATCACCTAGAGGAACAAAAATTACACTAGACATTGCATTGATTGGCAATAATATTCAGGTGTACAATTACGGCACGCCATGCTGTGCTCTCCTTATCGTTTAAGATTTTTTAACAATACCCTAAACCCCAATACCCCTTTAACCCTTTTTTTTAATCCATTCCAAATGCGGGAATCACTACGAAATCAACCCACGTGAAACCCAGGAGGCTGTGTGCAGTCCTAAGAAAATTTCAACACGCAATATCACTAATTAGCAGGGATTGTTGGGTGATGTAGAAGATGCGTTAAGTTCCTGGCTAACTTTACTCATTTTTCCATTCAAGCTTATGATGTAATGAAGCATTCTTCATTAAAAGTTATTCACTCCATGCTTTATAAGTTATTACTGTACCAGGAATGTTAACAAGATGTCCTATTCTGCTCGAAAGAGCTTAACGAGAGCTTAACAGCTTTACCAGCTAGCATCCAGCTTCATACCTTTACTGATTAAGAACTGCACAGTGCAAAGATGTCCTGCTCTGGCTGCTTTCATCAGTGGAGTCCTTCCACCTTCTGACTCATGTTCCTATAAGTAAAATAAAACAAACAAATTAATTAATTAAGGCAGGCGGAGGTAAAGTCAATGATGACATCACACAGTGGACATAGAGGGGGAGGAGAGAAAAAAAAAAAAAAAAAAAAAAAAAAAAGGCAATAACCAGGTCAGCACCAGTCTGAAGCAGCACGTCAGCCACGTCTGTGTGCCCGTTTTCACAGGCGTACGTCAGCGCCGTGTCCCCCGTGGCCGTTGTGGCATGCACGTTAGCTCCTAAACACAGAGGATAGAAGACATTTTTAGACCTACGAACCCTTGGACAAATGCAGCTACTTATAATACACTTATGTCCTTTCAGACAACAGCCTCACCAGCAGCCAGCAGGTACTTGACTAGCTCTAGGTGTCCCTCCTGCGCAGCCTCCATGAGAGGAGTGGAGCATCCGAGCTCGATGTCTGCTCCAGCCTTGATGAGGAAGTCAGCTACCTCCAAGAAACCCCCGCAGCAGGCCAGAGTCAGCGCCGTCTCCTGCGTCTCCTCTGTCTGAGCGTTGATGTTTGCACCTAATCGCAGCGGACCAGGCAAACAGCTGCATGTTATTTCAAATGTAAAATGAATATAGGGAGAACGCGTGTAATGGCATGCTGTATGGTAAATACAGAACACATACAATCGTGTAGCGCTGTCAACTTTCTCCTGATTACTTATAATAGTTAGCATTTAATTGATTTCCTTTACTGATGAGCCAATGATTTTTAGACTGCCAAATAAATAATAATGCAATTAACAGAATTACACACACACACATATATATTATATATATATATATATGAAAGAAAAAAAAACACATTGCTGGTTTTTTTTTAATGATTCACCCACAGTAATGCTTCATCATTCATAATTACTGAGAGGCTTTGTGTTTTTAAGACTGCGTGAGCTTCATGGAAAAATCTGCACCATCTACCAAAGTAATGCTTAATCTTGAACAGCTTTATATTCACTATATATTTCTTGATGCATATCACAGGGACTGTCAACTGAAGGAACGCTATCCCAGTTTAAAAAGTAAATAAATAATTAAAAAAAAAGACCCAAG
>JAQMCW010000011.1:3960518-3979690 GCA_030068335.1 Chrysichthys cranchii
TCCTCTTTGGTCTTCCTCTAGGTCTCCTGCCTGGTGGTTCCAACCTCAGCATCCTTCTACCGATATATTCCCTATCCTTCCTCTGTACATGTCCAAACCATCTCAGTCTGGCCTCTCTAAGTTTATCCCCAGAACATCTAACATGCGCTGGACTCATGCATACATACTTATGTACTCATTTCTGATCCTATAAGTTTTAGAACCCTGTAATCTACCTGAGGACAGTATATTAGGTATAGACATTTTTTCCTATGCATAATGAAAATAATGCATAAAGGTAACTTTGATAGATTAAAATCTCCTTTTCATAAATTATTCATTCTGGTTTTAATATTATTCTAATAATGCTTTGAAAAAACAAGATTTGTCTGAAATGTCATTCCCTCCTTTCACCACACGGTGTCACTGTCAACCTAACAAGCAAATGACACTGGTGACATCACTTCTGGGTGTTGTTGCCTGTGCACTGTACTATTTGAAAAAGCTTCAAAAAGAAACGAGCCCTGCTATGCAAATTACATGAGACTGTAAACCAGACATGACATAGCACATAGACTCAGTGACCAATACATGTAAAATACAGGTGACTTCTGTAGGTGTACCGTTACTGACTATAGCCCATTACCAAGCCGTATGTCAGCATCCTGCTTTCCCATAATTTAGCTGATCATCACAGGACAAACAGTGAGCAGTTGTTTTTTGGGTGGTTGACTGTTCTCAAGACATGTATGAGTGTATCATGGGGAGCAGTTTCGCTTGGTGTCACAACAGATTTAGGGAGCAATCCACCAAACAAGTATCTGACGGTTTGGGTATAACTAAAACAATTTGTGCATGGAGAAGTACATTATGATCTCATACTGTTTATCTACAACAAGATGTCCTAGGAGGGCCAGGAAGTCCATCACACAGCTTTGCCTGATAGACTCAAACCTTCACTCCACACACCATCAAGCCACAACCTAGTACATGGTCCAGACAGCAACATGTCATCTGAAGCAACAATATATTTTGGGAAAAACAACAACACCAAACTGTGAAGACAGCTATTAACAGAACACTCAGGGGCAAGGTTTTTCCAGATAACTTCCAGTTTAAAATCACTTCTTGTTAATACGTTTAACCCAATGTCATAAAAGCCTGCCTGTCGTATTTGAAAAGCCCTAAAAATGAAATTTTATGATTCGACTGAACTTTGTATTCATTCAAAATACTATTTCAGGCATTTTTGTAACAAAAATTAGTTTTGTACATTGGTGCCCAGGTTTTGTATCCACAATGGTACATTGCATCGGAAAAAGTGGCTCTTTAGTTGTAGGACTGATGATATCAGGTGTCTGATGGCTTCTTGTCTGCCAGAATAAGTCAGCAAAATAAATAACTCAAACCTTTGATATGTTATACAAATCAGGACTTTCACATAAGCTGCAATTTCCTCCAAAAACACCTACATCTGCATCTCTCACATGGCAACCATTTCCAGTTCAAAGTGCTACACTAAATGTCCTCTTGTTATCTTGAAAGGAATAATATAGAAATGATCACTCTGCAATTATTAATAGCTCTTTAAACTTTAGTGAAATGTCATTCAGAAGTCAACCATATTGCCTTAAAAGTGAAAACTGCAAAGTCAGCTCAGCAGTAATATTATAAACCAGAGTTCTCAAAATGATTATTATTATTATTATTATTATTATTATTATTATTATTATTATTATTTTTATTTTTTACAGCAAATGACCCCTTCCAGTATAAACGCAAAAATATAGACCACTGCTGACCAACTACTAGAACAGAGGCTGAGCTAGGAGACTATATTTTGATCAATAAATATTTGACATTTTCTAATGGCCTCACTGATGTATTTTGTGTTGTTTTAATGTGTTATCTCTTTATTAAGCACCTTAGCCAATTGTTGTCCACCATGCTTGTTTATTAAAACCACTGGGGATTTTTATTCCTAAATTTCTCAAGAGTTACACTTTAGTAAACCAGTTAGATTTTGTATCATATTAACAGCGCTTTTAATAAGTCATTAAAAAAAACCCAAAAAACATAGACCTCGTAGCTATGCCTCATGGACCCAGGGGATCCCCAGACTCCACTAACTTTCTGCAATCACATCCCACAAGTGATCACATTATATTTTAAACATCCATGTTTCACATGATTCAGTTGGGGGCGCTAAAGCATAATGAAAGCCACATATAATTTGTGCAGGAATGGAGATATATTACGCAGACTTGTAAACCAGCAGAACTTCACACTTCATTTTATTGCAAATGTGAGGCTAATGGTGAATCATCCTGGTGAAATACAAATGAAGTGCATGTTCACATTGCAAATAACCAATTCCCACAGGCAAACTGTACAATATACTATGTTCTGCAATACACTGCTTTCCAATCATTCTGACCTATTGGAATACCTCACGGACCAAAGGTCACTGCTTGTATTTGACACAAAATTAAGATAATAATCAAACATTTAGTATCAAGATATATGGAACTGAGCAATATGACCTTCCTGATCTTGATTTAGTATCAAGATATATTACAAAATGTTGGACACAATAAATGCAGGCAATAATTTGTGATATGGAAAAAAAATGGTATGGTAAAACGCATGGTGAAATCTAAAAGCAAGCATTATGTAAGTTTAGGATGTATGAACGGCACAGTACTAATTCCATTAGAACCTCTAAATGTACAGTGAAAAACAAAATGTGACTGCATTGAGATATCTTGCTTTGTTTCCAAGTGGAAACAGATTTCTGATGCTTTGTCCTCAAAAGAGCTCTCAAACCAGTCCAAAGCTTGAATCCATAAAATGACACATAAAACCCAAAAGGACATAATGAGACACAGCCAGGCACATTTGGGACACTGTTATATCCGATAGTCATCTTGTCCTGTGCAAAATTCTCAGGCCTGTGGCTTTGCAGTGTTTGATTCAGCAGGTTTGGAGTTGGTGGTCCAGCTGTAACAGTCTGTTACATTTTTGTTGCGTGGTTCAACAGCACAGCTTGTACAGTACACAATGCCCAGTGCTAGCATGACTACTATAAAGACACAGAGAGGAACTAGCAGTGCTACTAGCAGCCAACTTCTATCATGCTTCTTTTTGCCACCTGGATTCTGCTCTTGGCTGGAGGCAGATGGCAAACTACCCTCAAGGATTTTATGTGTCGAAGGAGTGATCCTATCAGCATCCCCCTTCCCCTTTGGTGAAAGAGTTGAAGGTAAGTAGTCTTCATCTTTTGATAATATTCTGCTCCCATCCAACCACTGGTTCATTTCATCCTTAGTCTTTGAATCAGCTGGTATATTTGATGTTGTTGCATCCTTTAACCAATCTGATGTTGGAGGATTTGGGGTTTGCTCTGTCCAGCCTGGTTCTGTCGAGGTAATGTAGCCCTCCTGTACTATGTCTGTTAACCAGCCTAACCCTGTTGGAAGTTCAGTAAGCCACTCCAGAGGAATATCATCAGTCACTATGTCAGGTGTGTCACCAGGGTCATCCCAACTTAGTGTTGTCAGATGAACTGGTTCAGTAGTTGGGTAATGCTCAGCCGTGTCTTCGACAGGCAAACATGAATACTGATCCTGCTGCAACTCGTAGCCTTCCTTACAACTGCATTCAAATCCGCTTTCATAATTCTCACACAGCTGCTCACAAGTGCCGGTGACTAGGCACTCATCGATATCTTCACAGCGTTCTGGATCATCAGGTAGAAGGGAGAACCCTTCATGACAGAGACACACGTAGCTTCCTGGGGAGTTCTCACAGGAGTGCTCGCATTTGCCTTCATTGCATTCGTCCACATCCAAACACTCACCAAACTCAGACAGCTGATAGCCCTCGTTGCAACGGCACTCGAACGTTCCTGGTGCATTGACGCACACCTGGGTGCATGGATTTTGTAAGCACTCATCAATATCAATGCAATTCAGGCCGTCCTGTGAAAGAAGGTACCCCTCCGGACACTTGCAGCGGTATCCCTCAGGACTGGGCTCACAGTCAAACTCACAGTCAGCATTGTGACATGGATCCAAGGGCTGGCAGCTTTGCCCGTCTCCCCCTATCTTGAAACCATCCGAGCACTCACAGTAATAGTGAGATCCTACATTCACACAGAAGTGCTCACACCCTCCATTGCCCTGCTCACACCAGTCCTTTGGAACATCGGAGCAAAGAGGTGCATCCTTAGACCACCCAACTCTGCCATTATCATGTAGCATACACAGCACTGACTGATCTCCCTTGGCAATGTCTGGGCAAGGTAGGGTGGCCACAGATCCAAAGGGGATATGGGAGAGCAGAGTACTGTGCAGGTTGAAAGGGGTGGTGTAGTGTGCGGGTCCCTTTCCTTCACTCTGCAGAGCTGAACACATCCCTTGGTATGTGTAATGACACAAGAAACCGTCCACAGCAAGCATGCATGAACCATCCAGCCACTTAAAGTTGATCTGGTCACTGTTACTCTTGTCTGTAGTATTATAGGTAATGACCACACAACGAAGAGCAGTACATGCACCTGGTAATTCCTCACGTTGCCAGTTAGTGTACTCCGTGTCTTGATCTCCCGTGATCCAGCTGAAGCCCCTTAGAGGACGTGTGGCTGAGCACTGCCGAGGCTGCCTCTGGAGACCGATCCAGAACCTGAGCTTGGGGCGAGGACCGTGACGCTCCCCAGCATTCAGCAGGTCCCGAATTAATGCTGCCTCTTCTGGATGCTTCACCACAGCCAGATTTCCCCCTCTATCCTTGCAACTTCTCCAGGAATCCCGGAAGGTCTTGCGCTGGAGGTGAACCGAGTAGCATCCCGCAGCATTGCACAAACCATCCTGTTCTGGCAAGTTTTGACCCAAAATTCCCTGAGGCAGACAAATGAATAACACTGCAAGGAAAAGAAAAGGGTACACGGCACTGCACATCTTTCTCAAAGACCGGTCTTCCTCTGCCTCTGCATCCATCCTTTGTTCTACTAGCATCGTAATTTCTTCTATTATCTTTCAGCCTTCACTTTGGTCATGAGATCCTCTAAAGTTCTGGTCTCAGCACTTTTGTCTGCAGCCTGTCTGCAAAAGAGAGACAGTGAGGGAGGGTATGGACGTATGTTTTTGGAAGAGGGGGCGGGTAATGAGTGAGTGAGTGAGTGTGTGACGAGGTTGGGGGGTGGGGGGAGTTGTATGGGGGGATTTTGGCCTGTGGTTTTCTCTGGTGCCGTATGGTTTTCATAAGACTGTTTAAGGAAATAGTTTGTAGCCCTACTTACAAGCCCCCCTATTCTACCACCAGCTCATCTATCATAATCGCAAATTTGTCTATGAGCTTGGAATTTTTTGCTATAATTTTGCAGGTTTATTTTTTTTCCTATGTTTTTGTGACGGATTTCCTAGTTTCTTAATTTATTTTAAGCAGGTTAAGTGAATTTGCATTTATTTTCATGGGTCAGAAGAAGCACGTAAAAATGACAGGGCACACAAATTGTTACAGTTCATGCTGTAATATTAAACTTTATTATACACACGTTGTGTGCTTCCATTGTCTCGTTTCTTTTGCCATTTTTTCCACATTTTAAAATGTACATTTAAATGTAAGAAGCATTTTATGAAGAGGGCAGTAAAAGTGATGGTTATCAGACTCAGTCTGGAGAATGAATAAAACAATAAAGCAGGATCATGCTGCGTGTTAAAGATCCTTTTGTCTTGGATCAGAAGTAAGCTCATAAACTTAAATATCACTGGGAGACACGGGTCCTTTTATTTTGCGTAGCAAGGACAGTCTGTGTCTGTTCTTTCATTCCCAATAAAGACCGCAACTCTTCTCCAAAAGTCCCATCAAAAATAAATCTTTTTGTCTTCAAAGGACATAAACCCTGGCTTTCTGTTAAAACTCTCCAACAAATGTTTCCATGTCTGTACAGTGGGGAATTACTTCCACATCCTTTCTTTCACCAAGTTTAAATGTATGGACCGTGCTTGGCTTGGTTTCTTGTTTCATATTTTTCTGAACAACTATTATATCACATTTACACTAGATGAGATGATGAGAAATTAAATGCCCCATGAAAAGCGGATTAAACTACAAAACGGCTTTGAGAGGCTGTTAAGCAGATCAGAAGTTCAGAAACTGCAGTGGTGCCAGTGGTCAGCAGTAGAAATTGTCTAGCAGCCAGACAAAGCAATGGCTGCTTTTGTTCTCAAACATTTTTCTCTGTCTGTAAATCAAATCAACCCTCAGTTGCCATTTCTTGCAGGCTTGAGTTCACTTTAAGTCTCTCTGCCTTGAGTCAAAGTGTACCTTTGTAAAAAAAAAAAAAAAAAAAAATTTCTCCCCAAACTACCCTGTCTTCATCCAACTCAAACAACTCAGTCTTGGCTACTTTGTTTTCCCTGGATGCCCTAAACTAATATGGCCTTGGAAAGCATTTCTAAGAAAAGACAACCTATGAGTTTACCCATAAGACAGAACACAAATTTAAACACGCTTGCAAGCTCCGTAAAGCTAAGCCATGGAAGATAACAGCTGACAAATTTCTTCTGTGTATATAACCCTTCAGAGATGCTGATCTTCCTGAGGCATTTTTTGTTCCAGCAGCCCATATGCTGAAGCACGCTTAGTGTAGACACATCTGGTCTCTATCCCACACTGCCTGTTTAGATTCGCATCTTTCCCTGAAATAGATGAAGGTTTCCAAACTGTAAAAGACCCGAAGCTGTCATAACTGTGCTTTCGTTTCATACGCTGGAACATTTTTTTTTAATAATATACTATATTTCCGTGAGCGTCCCCTGGATATTCTTGTCTACTGTGTAAAATCACTCATCTGAAGAAGATTTTTCTCCCCTTAATTCCATAAAGTTAGGGAAATATTTACCTTGCCTGGTGATATTCAGCATTTAATCAGAAGTCTCTTATATTGAAAAAAGTTCATCAGTGAGTATGCAGCCATAAAAACTTTGGCTTGCCAGTGCTGACGTATTCATTCTGTAATATTCTGTAGAAGAATGCAATATCAGATTGGCCTGAATCTTTGGCTGTGATTTGCAAAGGGTCACTTCCTGTCCTATGTCTGCAGACTGTAAAGATTTTATCCTGTACACAGTCCCTTTGCACAAACTACTCTCCAAAATCCCATGAGTTTTCTTATGGGGTTTTCCCAAGGCTATAGAGATTCTCATTAGAAGTCATTACCGAATGCACCATTGTAACTCATTGTTTACAGTGTGTTTTTAAAAGTTTGAGTCATGTCAAGTCTCATGCTAAACTCATAAAATCACAGGTGGGAACACTGACAGGCTCTTTAAAATATACGCAGCATTTGAACAAGAATCTGAATCTACACAATCCTCTCTATGGCAAGAGACCAAAAACAGACTTCTTAAAAGAAAGAAAAACACAATTTCTTCCACGTTTCACTGTTGTCCACGAACAAATTATAATATCGTATGCTTTCTGTTCTTTATCAGGTCTTAAAATTAAAATGGTAAAAAAAAAAAAAGCACACCTGCTGGAATAATTGCCTCACTGCAGTTGCAATATAAACATATAAAGTTTTGCAGAGACTGTGTTCATTAGATCAGTCTACGACCTATGAATCCATATAAAATGTTTTAGCACTGTACCTAAACACATATAAACCTGTTGCTATTTGCTAAAATATTTTTTATAGCATTAACAAACATGCTGTTTTGAAAGTTCGCCTCCTGCAGAGCCTGACATAACCATCCCTTTAACATACACATAATCATTGCGCTATGGCCTTAGGGAATCTCCTGATGTGGAATGCAGGGAAACTGTTGCTCATTTTGAATAGATTGGGGAAGGTGGGGGGGAACATCAACATCCTGTTTCCCTCTTTCTCTTTCTCAACTCCCCTACACCCCTACACTCAGAGGGATCGGTATGCCCTCTACAGCTGTCTGCAATAGCTTGGACTTAATGGGGTACTCACTAACCCTTTGACCTCTTAACTTCAGATGTGCTCAACTCCTCTGCATATGTTGTCTTCTTCTCTAAGGACTTCGGTTAAACCGGATTATTCTGGGATTTGAGGTGAAATCCAGGACAGCCACTGACCTGCTGGATGTGAAGCAGATATCTGCTGTCTGGATAATTAGCGCACATGTGTTTGCAAGAAGAAATTGTTCCGAAGAGGTGGGAAGGGTCGTTTCTTCAAAGCCAATACAATGTGTGTCCCATTGTGATCCATCCTGCCAATTTGGATAGTTCTACCAATATTTGCTAACTTCACACAACGTTGATTGAATTTCCATTGCTAGCATTCAGCAGCCTTTTCAGTTCCATTAGACACCCACTCACTATGCAATGAAGTCCAAGCCACGTGTACAGCATTTCTATATATTTTGGCATGAAACACAACAATCCTAAACAGACACAACTTAAGGTGTCATCATGATACTGAGAAGAATAAAGATATATATAATGCTGCTCCTGAATGCTGCTCAATATTTTCCCCAGTGGCTTTTCAATTAATGCATAGCTGCAGGGTTTGATCGATAAAACCTCTGACTCAGGTTGTCAAGCCATGTGTGGAAGTCTAGGATGACCTCGACTTCATTCTTCATTACCTCAGCCCTCATGTCACCGGTGATGTGTGCAGCATATGTTGCCTCCATGGCCACTTGATCGCTATAGCGTCTGCACTTTCTCTCTCTCTATGGACTCACTTCTTTGGATGTGGAAAGCTTCAAACATACCTGCAGCTTCTCTTAGACACTCCAGAGGCCGATTTGGATATAGAGTCTTGGATAGAAAAGACTAAACACCAACTGAGATATGGTAGCGCGCTTCAGGTATCCTGACCTTCTAGAGTTTAGACTGTCCTCTGGAATGAATTAGGATTAGACCAGAGATCTCAGAAAATGAAGTGGGAGCTATGCTGTAAGGATGAAGGTCTCAAAATGTGCTAAAAGTCTTAGCAGTTCCACTCAAGGAGGCACGTCTGGAGCTGTTTGAGAAAAGAAAGAGAGAAAGGGAGTGTCAAATGTTTATGTCTGTGAAGTGTAACTGTAGACGGTGTATAGTCTGGTTTTATTGATATTTTGATGCTCTGTCTAGTTCCATAGTGAGTACAAGAAATATTGCGCTACCATTTCCTGGTGCCTAATTTGAATTTTGATGTATCTTTGGTCCGCGGACAGTTTAGTGGTCAATCTGGAATGTGCTGAATCACCTGTGGATGTTGCGCATGACACAGATCATTTCAGGTAACAGATATATCACACTGTGCCTTTTCACTTAACCTCAGTCTTAGATCAGGTCTTTTCTCACTCGTACCACCTAGTCTGCATGCACGGAGCCTCATTCTGCAGTGAATATGGACCATGCAAAAACAAGGTGTCAGGTTAAGACTGTATAAATGTAGACCTAATGGGTCCAATGGTTTGTTTATTGACTCTTAGTGCCAAGGCATGTCTTCCCCAGTGGTGGCCTCGGTGCTGGAAGTATCGGCCATTCAGGATTCATTAGACATACTGAAGCTATTAGCCAAGGCCATGTGCCCCCACTGATTCAACCAAGCAAAATTCTCAAGGTTTTGATCCTCTCCAAAGTGTTTTCTATTACATGCAGACCTTGAGCAATGCTCGCCATTGCCCAGCTAGTTTCCTGAATGGATTTTTCGATTTAGAAACCACTTCATCACAGACATCTGAATGGAACAGACAACACGTCTGTAAGAGACAATTTACTGGAGGCATGTTGGGAAATATCTTACACAGTGAAGAGAATGTCAGCTCTACGCAAACCCAAATTCTTCTCAATTCTATGCAAATTAGGTATGGTAAAGCCGCCATCCAAAAGACTGGTCTGAATGATTGCTTGGACCAATCCTGTCTCACCTGTGGTCAGAAGTTTCTTCAGTTCTCCACTT
This sequence comes from Chrysichthys cranchii, assembly GCA_030068335.1. Lineage (NCBI taxonomy): Eukaryota > Metazoa > Chordata > Actinopteri > Siluriformes > Claroteidae > Chrysichthys > Chrysichthys cranchii. Next base: position 3,970,420 of record JAQMCW010000011.1, read on the forward strand.
GTTGCATTAGTCCTGACTTAAACCAAATATGTAAAACTGTGATTTCCTAGTATCCTGTCATATACAACCTCACAAAGAAAAAGAATAACATTTAAGGATTACTAGTAATTGCATTTAGATCATACATTGTTTTAAGACTAACTCTGGATAGGCTATCTGATTTGGAATGATCCTAAGTTAAATAGAGACTTTATTCCAAAACTTGCACAGAATGGCATAATTCTACCAAAAAAAAACATTATCACCTTTGAATCCCCCAAAGATACACCCTAATCGCAATTATAATGCAAGTAATTGTAGTGGGGTATCAGGGGAGAAATTTTGTTCGATCTTGAGTACTTCAGATGTCTTAAGAATGCATGCTTTAAAGCTTAAAGTACAGTACAGTTCGAAACAGCATGCGGAAATTCAGCACAAAGTTCAAATATAACAAGAGATTCGGATAACAAGAGAAATATGGTGTGGTCCATGGTGTCCAGCTGAATAGCCGCAGAACTTTTCTCAAATTTGCTTTGGCTCATTGAAAGCACAGGAATAACCAAAGTAAGAATATAACGGGGGAGCCGATGAAAGCAATACACATGTCTGAGGACCATGTTCCTGAAAAAAAAAAACCCTCTTCAAAAATAAACACATTCATTCACGGACAGGAAATCATGACCATGCAGTACAGTAATTACACTGGAGAACTCCCACTGTCATCAAGAACAAGACTCTTCTTTAAAACATTATTTTTGAATCCTTTGATTCACTTGATTCCCTTTTCTTTGGCTTTTACAAATACGACTCTAGTATGCTCTTTTATCAAACACCAAGCATAAGCTTGGCCATTACATTAGAGTCTGCAGTGCTTCAAACAGCAGCTCAACTCATTCAACTTCACCAGTCTGTTCAAGTCATATAAAGGAGGTTAGGTCCACTGGGTTTGTAAAAGGGACGATTAAAAGGGACATCTGGCAGGAACGTGAACAAATGTTGTGTTACCTCTGAGAGTAATCTGTGATAAATTTCAAAATGGAGATTCCGGGTCTAATACCAAAGTAACGGTTTTGGTAATAAAGTAGAACCCAGCAGACAGCCACTTTTTGGAAATTATTGACCTGACTAGAAGGGAGGAAGGTGAAGATTTGAATGGAAAATGGATTAAAAGCTGATCAGATGTTCCTTATTTCACAGGCTGAAGATAGTAAAGCGGGCTTCTGGAATGGACCTGTTTTTTGAAGGGGAGAGTCATGATTTAAGAATTTTAATAGACTGAAGTCGCACTTGCTTCAGTTTTTCCTTCATTCCTGGTGTTTTTCTAACATGATCAAGGACAGCTGGATTCCCTTAACCAGCTACTGACCCATCCAGACCTTCTTCATCTAATAGAAGGAAATTAATTTCTCCCAGTGGATTTACCCCACTACACTTGACCATCAGAACCTTGAGTCATTCCAGCATTTTGCATGTTTAGTCTATGGTCCTGAGTGAGCACTTGGTGTGAATTACAAGGTCACCAGACGACAGTATTCTTAGTCTCCCATCTCCTGACAGTGGTTATTAAAGTGGCCGGCTCACTCTTTTCAGAATCCTCTGCACCAAGTAGCGAGTCGCCATTTCCAAGGGCAGCGATATTCCAAAAACCATCCGCAGCGATCCGACGTCATCCTTGGTCAGAGATCTTAAAAACGTATCCTGAATTGAAGATATTTTGTCAAGAGATCTATCTATTAAATTCTTTCTACTGATTCGTTCCATTTTTGTACGGTTACGTATGTATGTCACAGACCTTAATTGGTCTTCTGTGTCTCGCAGGCGGCTGCGAAGGAAAGAAAACATAAGGCATATTTTGTTCAAAGCTTCCACGTATACCATGTAGATAAAGAAGGATCACGAACACTGAATTTGCAGAGGTTTTGCTGCACAGAGAGCTAGCAGGAAGAGGTCATATGAATCATTGGATTCTGGGATCCGTTGTGCTATGGACAAAATCAGGAATCATCCCCAGCACAGAACAGCATATAAATCGACAATATCCTACATAAAACTATTTTTAAAAAACCAGAACAGCTACCATCATATCATATTTTCTTTATCCTGTGAGTATGGCTCTCACAGAGTATCTACAGAACACAGCGCAACAACGACAATGAAAAAGGAGGAAACTGGCTGCTCCTAATAATTACACATAATATAGATCTTCACTTCTGTGGAGTCAAAGCTTGAGTGAATAACTTAAAAGAATAAGAAGCATCCTGAATTGCATCAGTTCACCTGCTAGACTGGACTGACTGGGTGTTGCTGATACTCTGCCTACTTTAAAAGTTCGATAGTAAATAGTATAAATCTGTAGCGCGAATCAAATGTGACAGGCTCTCGATTTTTTTTTTTGTTAGAGGCTGTCATTACTAAAACATTTAATATCAAATCTGTACGTTAAACGATATACAATATTTAAATATTATCGACATTTATTTTAACCTTTAAATATCATCCTTTAAGTTTCCTTCTTGCTGTTCATTTTTATTTATTTATTTATTTTTGCCATATGGCTTTTCTCTTTGCTAAAATCCTCCACGCTGTGCTGCTATTCAGGACCCCCTTGTGTGAGGGTCAGTGCTGAAACATGCAGAGGGCAGCAGCTCTGTTTGGACCGTTGTGAGATCCCCTAGACAAGTTCTTGCATCCTGCCGTGTGTCTTCACTCATGGCATCGAGACACGCTGCGTTTGGCTTTCCACTGGGCCCCCGTGAGGATGCAGGAATGAAATTTTCCTGGAGCTGGAGCCCACATCAGCAGCTTCAGGCAGCCAAAAGAGCCTGAGCTCTGAATGCACTCCAAGAGAAATGCATAGGGATCGACTAAATCACGCAGAGTCTTTGCAGACACGTGGACAACGGCAGACGCACCGCGGGCTGTTTGTTGTGCGCGGTTTGATCTACATAATGAGTTCTGATGAGCACTGCTCAGATTGCCCCACTGACTGACAACCGTTGCTGAATCACATGGCAGCTACTGAACACATGCATGAGGACTGAAATCAATTCTCGAACAAAAACAGAGCCTTCTGCAGAAATAGATACCTGGCACGAGCAGCAATGTGTAAGAGCCTTTGTCCCTTGAAACACAGCTGTGCATGGTAGAGGAAAGGAAATATCTATTTATGCTTGCAAAAATATTTGGAAAACTATCAATACGTTACACGTGAAAGAACGCAGGACAACGGGCTAAAACCACTGATCGGTTAAACCAACTGAATGGCTTTAACTGCTTTGAGGAACGAAGGGAATTTAAATGCTTTTAAGAAGGAGTCCTTAGCGTGTGAGAATGGGAGAATGTGTCAAAGACCCAGACAGACACGTTAATTGTGTTCATTTGCCTCTGTCTGTGGCTAACCATAGACAGTTAAATCATTTCCTGCAGCGAAATGACAAATGACGTCTCATTAAATCTCACTGAGTGTTGCATTATTAACTTGAAAACGTTCAAAGATGCAAGAGGCCTGGTCTGAAGTGGCTTTGGTGCTGCCATTCGATCAAAAATGCAGTAGAAACATATGAAAATTCTGTTGGTTTTGCTGATATTAAAGGCGTGCAGGTAACCTGAGCCGTGTGCACGTAGGCCAGAGGCACGAAATGGAATTTCATCTGCGAAGCACATTAACATCTGGTATCAATCGAAACTGCAGCTACTGTGATATAGTGTGTGAGCCTACACTGACCTTATACACTTCTACTGGAAACGCTGTAAAATATGACACATCACACTGCAGATCTCATAAACTATGACAGATGGAAAATCAGGGCTTTAGAAAGAAACACTTGCAGGGTGTGTGCTTCAGCACCTCTGTGGGGCACAAAACGGTACAGCAGTGAAATCTTAAAAACCAAAGAAAGAGTCCTGAGCTCGAAGGGGAGGGAAATTTCCAATCATGAATTTTGCAACCAAAAAAAAACTAAGCTCAAAACTATTCCTCTAGCAGTATCTGCCCTTAATAAGCTTTTTCTACCCCTATTCTCTTCGACTTGCTCTTTCTGAAGCCACAGTGATCTATTCCTGCCATCCTTTGCTCCAAATAGGCAAACGCTATTATATAAAATTAAAATAAGATTTCAATTATATAGATTCTCCATGACTATTGGAGAATCTTCTTACCTTTCATTCTGTCTGCGAGCCGGAGACCTGTCTACGCTACCGGCTGCTCCTCCGCACCACTTCTCATAATAATACTTTTCCAATAGCATTTTCTCCCTAAAAAAAAAAAAAAGTTTCAAAATTACTCCCTCCCCCCAAAAAATTTAAATAAATGGCAACAAACTTAAATAATCAAACGTTTCCTGTTTCCTTGAACCATTTCCTGTTTCCTTGATACATAAACATGATGTCGCACTTCCATCATCATGCATCATCCAACATCCTAAAGGAAACTAAAGAACTTTCGACACGAAGCAGACACTTAATGCTTAACCTGCACACGTGAGGTAAAGGATATAAAAATACAAATGAGTACAATAATGGCTGTAATATATTGAAAGGGCGTTTTAACAGTTTAACCGTGTTGAAAACCCAGGGTTGGAATTGTGCTCCAAATGTTTAAACCTAAAAAATATAAAGGGGATTGAAATATTTAGCAGGCTGAAGGGTTCTGTGCAGGGTTTTTTTTTTCTGGATTTGTAACATTTTTTTGGATCAAAGTCAGCATATATTTAGGAGCAGCTCAGCTCACAGGAGCACAGGGAGCGGTGCTTTACGTGGGTTCTGTGGAGCGAAGCTCAGTTTCACCAAAAGTGACACACCACCCGACTCCTCCAGATGATCTGCCGAAGAGAAAAAGCAAGTTCAGCCAGAGATTTAATGTACACTGAAAAAACACAATCAAGTGGAAAAATGTTCCCACTGACACACATTGACAAGTTCGGAGGAAAATTAAGACGACACAGAGTCCAAACCCTAGTGTGTAGCTAAATTGGAAGACTGAAAGGCTGAGACTATTACAGTCAGTTCCTAGTAATGTATTCGGAAGTCTGACACGTTGATGCTGTTTGTTTTATCTCCAAGATATTGGGTCATTTCTTAAACCTAATTAGACGGTAAAATGAGCTGCGCAAACCCACAACACATAAGCAAACGGGGAAATGAAACGAAATGAGAGGTGGGTGTTAAATACACAACTCAAAGAAAAGATGGAAATGGTGAATGATTTTCCAAACCACATTACAAACACTTCCCAAGAAAAAAGACAAACATGATACTCATCGCACTAAACCATTTCAAGGTTTATTTCAACAATCTAAAGGAAAATCTAATCTTAATTTTCAGATGCAATTTCAATATCCAGAAATTCCACCCAGCCACTTTCCACTCAGCAATTTTGGACCTTTTTCCTCAACCTAAAATTAAGATCTGTGTACGTACCCACGCCAAACAAAAGTAGAGCAGTGAAAATGCTAGCAGATGGGCCGGTATCTGGTACCGATGCAAGCTTGAACCAGAGGGATGTCTGAAGTTTTCTTACACAAGCAGCTTAATGATGATATCGCATCCTAGTTATGGATTGGACTACATTTTTTCAATAAATTTCATTCAGTCATACAAATAACACACACACACACACACACACACACAAACCCATATTCCTGTTGTCACTTCACCTCCAGGCATGTTTACTGGAGGTGGGAGGAAATCAAAGCACCAATAGGAAACCCACACAAACACATGAAAATTTTCATGCAGGCATTTGTCGGAAATTGGATATTAACAGTATCAAGTTCTAGAGCTTGGAGCTGGAAGGCTCCAACGCTACTTTCTCCCAACCCCTGCAAGACAAACCTGAACATAAAGTGATACAAAACAAAAAAAGAAACATAGCCTTTATACTGCAAATGTAATATGGCTTTCCATATCTGCGAGGTTTGAACCCTAAAACTTCTTACTGTGAGGTGATAGTGCTAACCACTTTTATACTTTATCAGTATGTTGTGGGATAAAATTAAAGCTAAAGGTGCTTTTTCACTAGAGCTTTTGGTGCGGACTGGGATCCGCTTCAGCCATTTCCTTCGTTTCATTGATGCGAACGAGGTTTTATGAAAAAATGTGCTTTCGAGGGGACCATACACAAGTCCCCCAGAAAATGGGGGTCTGGGATATGGTGCACCTGAACTCCAGAGCGGGTTGTAATTGGTGTGGAAGCTATATGATCCAAAACCTGAACATCATTCATGGCGTGTAATTTGTTTGACAGTCACACAATCTTGAGTGGGAAAGTTGTGCTAGGGGCGATGGAGGACATCTCCTGTTTTACTGGAAATTTGGGAGGATGAAACTCTAAGTTTCAATGGCATAGCTCAGGGGGTTAAGACAGTAGACTACTGATCGGAAGGTCGTGAGTTCAAATCTGAGCACTGCTAAGCTACCACTGTTGGGCCCTTGAGAAAGGCCCTTAACCTCAACTGCTCAGTTTTACAAATGAGATAAAAATTCTAAGTCGCTCTGAATGAGGGCATCTGCCAAATGACAGAAATGTAATGTGAGTTGTCCAGTGGAGAAAAGTCATAAAAAACACTTTTCATTTTCACAAAAATTTTCAGTGAGCATCCGAAGCAAAGGGGGTTCTCAAGGTCCTTGGAGCAGTGTTGGGTCAAAGGTCAGAAATGAAGGCAGCAATACCTGAAAGTGCGTGCTTCTCTGAAGACGACAGGAAGTTTGCCTGAGGAAAAGGAGACGTTTTGGCGGTATGATGCCCTTGATCAAATTATTTGTTCCAGACCCACAAGAAATCCCAACAAAATAGTTGAATCACGACCACCTACCCCACCATGTCATGATATATCTTCTGAACCACATGAAAATGATCCAGTATCAAACTTTAAAAAAGATGAAGAAAAAAACAAATATAGTGTGGCTTTCCATGTTGCCTCTCTTTTGCCTCATCTTTTGCCTGCTTTATCTTAACTTAATGTTCAGTTTGGGCCTTTGTAAACATAATATGAACTTGATTGCACAATTACTGCACAGAATTATTTCAATTTTCTACAAAGATATTACATGTTATATCCAGCGATTATACCAATATGCTGTTATTATTATTATTATTATTATTATTATTATTATTATTATTATTATTATTATTATCAGTAGCAGTAGTAATATTGCTACATTTTAAAAGAAATATCCTCATAAAAGGCCGTTGCTTACATGCACAGACTACTTCCCTTTCCAAGACACTGCTTACTTTTCATATTTACTCTTAAATTTTAAGGAGGAACTAGAAAAAGAATGTATGGTGTGTTCAGTTAAATAGAAAAAAACCATTAAGATCCTATAAAGCTCCTTTTCAGTGCTGAATCTCAGTAATTAGTTAAAAACAAATATTTGGCTGTTCACTTGACCACATGATTCATTGCACTAAGGACATTGCATGTACAATGTGGCAATGTATAAGTGAAACTAAAACGTATACCCAACCCAATCAGGTGCAAACAGAAGCTATGTTTCAAACTCATGTGATCTGAAATGGTCTTTGCGCAAGAATAAAAAGAAGAAGGCGGAGGAGAGCACTAAGCTCATTCTATTATGCAAAGACCTGAAAATGGCAAAACAATACTGACCAACCTGTGTATGAAAACACGTATTGTAAATGTGCTGTATCTCCTCCCACATACTTGTAAACATTATGCTCATTTATTATTAGGATTTACTCATGAGCTGAATCGGACTTTTCAGTATTATTTGGACTATTTTGTGGATCTGTAGAGCTTTTTCATTTTCAAACTTTTTCAAATTTTATTTGTTATATACACACACACACACACACACACACAAAACCATACACAGAATGACGTGCAGTGAAACATATCTTATAATGGTCCATGACATAAAAATTGAATGACTATATTTGAATAAAGTGCAGATAAGTGCAGTTGCATGTGCAAAACAATGAACTTTGGTCCATGTAGAGCTGAAGTAGTTGTACATAAATTGCCAACATACATAATAAATATAAATATGTATTAATATGGGGTATACACGGACATACAGGTAGTCCTTAAGTTACGATGGAGATGCGTTCCACTATACCCATCGTAAGTGGAAAATATCGCATGTCGAACCACTGCTTATCCTAGCTTAGCCTAGCCTACCGAGGAGTCTTTTCCTGTAGGAGACATGCTGGGGCGTTTAGAAGACATGCTTTTGAATGAAAAATTAGCTCTTAAAGCACACACAAAAAAAAACACGCAGTAATGCACTGTACAGTACACCGATACACAAGTTAACTCCGTGAGTTGCGGGAGAGAGTGAGGCATCATGCAAGGCGAGTCACGCGTATATATCTGGGCATCGTCCGTGTACCTCCGGGTGTCGTCCGAACGTATCATACTTCATACGCTGTTATGCTGTGATGCCTGCCCACAAATCTAAAATATTTTCTAAATATTTGACAATTTTAAGCGCATTGCAATCGTCATCATAACTTCGAAAAATCAGAAGTCAGGCCATCGTAACTAGGGGAGCACCAGGGTGATTCCAGGGGTGTAGGAGTATGGGTAATTGTTCGTTCAACAGAACGCATTTTTTCTTTCAAATTACCATAAAATTCAAGTTATTCATTCCTATATGCTTTTTTTTTAGTATTATTAATGAGGTTTAAATTAACCTCAGTAAAATTGCCTAATACGAACACTAAAGGGACATGTCTATGAATTTCTCAGAACTCAACATAAAAAATAATAATAATAACTTGGATAGTAGGTGGAGACTGTGATTTCCTCCACTCACTGTGCTTCTCAGACCCCAATTTCATAACCTTGGACATACACTCCATCATTTAAACCCTAAAATGTCGTACATTAAGTATTCACAAATAACCATGGCATCACTCACTAAACAGGGTTTTATATATATTAGGTGGCCAAAGGTTTGTGGACACTTGACCATCCCACTTGACCACTTGAGGTTCTTCCTCAAACTTAATTAGGAGGTCTTTAGTGTGCTTAATGCTGTGGCATTAAGAATTTCCCTTAACTGGTGCACAAAGTGAGCTCGAGGGAAGGTCTGAGTTCGCCTTTGGGATGAACTGGAATGCTGACTGCACTCACTGACTCACTCATCTTCTGATGCTTAATCCTGGTCTGGGTCGCGAAGGGAAACTGGAGCCAATCCCAGCTGACTTTGGGCAAGAGTCGGGGTACACCCAATCCACCGCAGGGCCAACACACACTCACATTCTCACCTACGGGCAATTTAGAGTAGCCAATTAGCCTAATCCCCTCTGTGCATGTCTTTGGACTGT
>JAQMCW010000011.1:3987552-3998308 GCA_030068335.1 Chrysichthys cranchii
GGGGGTATAAAGTACACATGGCCATATTTAAATCCTCTGAGTAAATGTAAAAGTAGCACTGCAGTGATTTAGGAAAGATGAGTGTAATTAGTGTACTTGCAAGTGTGTTTCTAAGCAATTTTTCAAAGTTGGCCAGTGGGGAAGAATTGGAGGTTGTTTTGTTTAGGTGCTAAGAGCCAATAACAGAGCTGACAAAAGTAAACTTTTATATGTTTGTGCACACTCTAGGTATTATAGGTTTCTTACCCAATTTTCTTACTAATTAAAAAAACTTCATATATAGCACCCCCCACTGGTCAATGAGACACTTGGGGGACTATCTGTATTTAATTTATGACAATTTTTCATCCATTCTATGACAGAGACTTTCTATATCTTAATCATTAAGCAGCTATTCCCATACCTCAGAGGTTCCAATCAACACGCTAACTTAGGCCTTTCCTATTTACTTATCAGAGGTTTCTATTTAAACATGCATTGCAACACATGGGACTATATACTTTAAAAGTTATTTGTGAAAACCTAATTGAAAGTTATGATATCAGCACATTGTTTAGCGTGAAATATTTAAAATAATATAATATATATATATATATATATATATATATAACTTTAAAATCATAATTATACTTAATTTTTACAATTTGTATACACTTTAAAGCGTTGTTTACTCTTGCGGAAATAGACCTCTTGAAAATGTTTCATAGTGGAAATCAAGTCACTGAACTGGTCTGTTCAGAGAGACACCGTTAGGGGGCGGTGAAGTCTTTGGAGCGAGCTAATGAGATGCATCCCATGGTGCACTGCGCATGTTTTTGGCAATAAATAAAGCTTGTTTAAAGTAAATTGGAAGTACAGTGTGTCATTTTAAAATTTTATACTGTGCTTCTTTGATTGTATTTTGTTTTATACCCCTTTTTAACTAGAATTGTACAGTGATCTTTAGCTAACCATCACCTAGTAGTGTATTGCGTTTAGTATGAGATGTGAAGCCGGAGTGGTTCAGGTTATCACTCTTGTTTCTCTTCATTTCGTATAAATCTTTCGCCTTTTACTAAAGATTTCCGTGGAGAGGAACACTATGAGTATCAACTAATTTTTTGTGGCTCTACTTTACAGTAGAGCTTCTTTGAAATGGTTAAAAATAGATCTTGAAGAAGTTCTTGGGTAAACCCGTGTCAATCTTACATGGATGACGCTTTTCTGTGGTATTTAATGAGTTCCGAGTGAGATGTTGCAACTTTTCGTGCAATATCATGTAATACACTTTTCAAAGAATTTCTTAGAGTTTGTCTCAAGGTTATATTTTTATTATATATATATATATATATATATATATATTAAAACGTTACTTTAAACATTGGCTCAATAAAGCTGTGTATTATAGATCTATGAGTCACTGACAAAGATAAATCACTTATCTAATGCAAAATCTCAGTGCTTTGTATTATTTTGTATTAATACATAAACATTGGAAGAAAACAGCCAAGTAGCTGAAACAGGGAATCGTTTGGGGATTTATATGAACCTAAGATAATGGGAACATTTTTTTAAAAAACCCGAGTTCCAGAAAAGTTGGGACGTTTTTTAAATTTGAATAAAATGAAACCGAAAAGACTTTCAAATCGCATGAGTCAATATTTTATTCACAACAGAACATAGATAACATAACAAATGTTCAAACTGAGAAATTCTACAATTTTATGCACAAAATGAGCTCATAACTTGTCATCATAACTTCAAAAATCGGAAGTCGGGCCATCGTAACTTGGGGAGCACCTGTAATCCCAAATCAACACAGTGGTTTAAACCACTGAATGTTTGCTGATGACTCACAACTTGCAAGATAATTCACTGAAATAAAAAATAAAGGGAAACTTGTTTATTTTTGTTAAAATAAATCACTTGATCCGGTTTGCTGCTGCTTTGTTTGTATTTTATTTGTCTTCTGCTGCTTAATCCTGTTCAGGGTCGCAGGGGGAAACTGGCGTCAATCCCAGCTGACTTTGGGTGAGAGGTGGGGTACACCCTGGGCAGGTCACCAATCCACCGCAGGGAACACACCGAGACAGACAACCATTCACACTCACATTCACACCTACGGCCACTTCAGAGTAGCTAATTAGCCTAATGCCCTCTGTGCATGTCTTTGGACTGTGGGAGGAAACCGAAGTACCCAGAGGAAACTCACACAGACACGGGGAGAACATGCAAACTCCACACAGAAAGGCACCCAGATCAAACCCATGGATCAAACCGAAGACCTTCTTGCTGTGAGGCAACCGGGCTAACCAATAAGCCACCATGCTGCCCTTGTTAGCATTTTAAATTAATTAATGAATTATTGATTTGGATTAAGCAGTCATCATTTGTTAACTATTATCCATCAGTGTGTCATGTGTGGTATTGTAAGACGTGACTCCAGACATCTACTCCTTTTCAGCAGCCCACAAATCTTTCACTTTTTGTTGAAGACTTCTGTGGAGAGGAACTCTCATAAGTAAAAACAAATTTGTGGTTAAGATGACGGTGGAGCTTCCTATGAGTGTTTAAAAACAACAGGAAACATTCAGTCTATGACTTTTTCTCTGTAAGCGCCAGCTTTCTGTATCACATTTGCAGGAAGATTACACCAAAACACATGGGACAGACCCTAAGGACCTCAGTGAGTTTTAAAAAAAATTAAAAAAAGCCCACACACATACAAAATTCACATACAAAATATGTGTCTAATAAAATACTGCACAACATTAAATGAGGTATACTAAAATATTTATTGCTCAGGTGACACTGATTGCTTGCAGAAAAAAACATTGTACAATCTTACCATGCCATGGTGAATCGTTAGCTAAATATGATAGATAAGTGACAAAAAGATATAGAAATGAATGACAAATTGGTATCTTAATACCTGAATGATGAAGGAATATTGTCTGAGATATATACTGTAAGTGCATGAATGTGCAGGGGTACAGGTGTTCCTAATAAACTGAACTGTGTGTACATTATAGGTGACTTAAAGTAGTCCATGTGTATTTCAAGTGATGTAATCATTTATCCATAATAAGAATGAAGCATTTCTAACTTTTCATATAAAATAATAAACAAGAGCTACTTACAACAGCCCCTAATGTTAAACTAAATGTAGGTACTTTTATGATATGTAGGCTATAGCAAATATCACATATCGTTACAAAGTCACCTATGCGCTCTCTCTCTCTCTCTCTGTCTCTGTCTCTCTCTCTCTCTTTCTTCTTCTTCTTTTTTTTTTTACCTTTTACCTTATGCATTGGTGGAGATGAAAGATTAGTAAACTACAACCGTAAACATAATCACGGTGTAGCAAATGCCCCTGCTGCTCACCCAAGTTTACTTGTAAATAGGTAAATAAAAATAACAATTTAGACCTTGGCCACAATATCTGGATTTGTTTTTGAAAATTTTTCCAAATGAATAGATTTTTGTTTATATGATTATGATTATGATTATGATTGTACTTTACTAATCCTTCATCTCCACCATTGCATAAGGTAAAAGGTAAAAAATAAAGACAATGCTGTATTTCAGAGAATGTTTCATAGGGGAAATACGGTAAACCCAACTGATTGGTCTTTTCAGAGAGACACCGCTGGGGGCGGCATAGTCTTGGGGGTGGGTTAATAATGTATATCCCATGATGCACTGCGAATATGTAGTTAAAACGAATGAAGCTTTTTAAATAATTTGGCGTTGCTGTGTATTATTTTGAAGTTTGTTTTGTACTGTTTCGATCCGATATTATGTTATGTCCCTTATTAAGTAGAAATGCACAGTGATCATTAGATAACCATCACCTAGTAGTGTATTGTGTTTAGTATGAGATGTGAAGCCGGAGAGCCTCAGGTTATCGCTCTTGTTTCTCTTCATCTCGTATAAATCTTTCGCCTTTTACTAAAGATTTCCGTGGAGAGGAGCATTATGAGTATTAACTAATTTTTTGTAGCTCCACTTTTTAGTGGAGCTTCTTATCCATGGTTAATAACAGAAGCTTATTTTTTATTTTATGTTTTTATAGAGTTTCTAGAGTATGAATGTAGTTAGAGTTTGTATGAAATTTAAAAAAGTGGTAAGTGTTTATGTCCATGTTGTAGATTTTAATTTGCATTGTGATGTTCCAGGAAGTATTATCTTAGATTTTTTTTACAAAGCTTTTGGAATTTGCTCCATATTTCTAATTTGTTATTGTTTTTATTTTTCCATACATGTATTTACAAGTAAACTTGGGTGAGCAGCAGGGCATTTGCTACGCTGTGCTCCCCTTTTCTCTAAATGATTATTAGATATTACATTAATATTAGATATTAGATCAATATTTCCTTCATTTCTCACTCACCTCCAAATCATCTGTTCTCCTTGCCCCCCCTCTCTCTGCCTCTTTTAAAATAAAATGCATGAATACTCATGAGATGTCAAACTTACTTGGAAATTGATATTAAATTGTAAACATTTCAAACAAAATAATGGACCAGGGCCAATGCTGGATCAGTATTGCTGTCTGGGATGATTCCCAAGTTCTATACAACAATAATTTTTTAAGACTATATGAAATCATTACAAATGACAAACTATTACATTAATCTGACATATTTCTATTAAAAAAAAACTATGAAACTTCCTTTAGTTATAGCAAGAAATTAGAAAAATATGGAATAACTTTTAAAAGTAGGGTTGAAAGTAAAACTGGAGCAAGCGCCTTTCCATACTGTGCTTTATAGCCTTATTTATTATGGTGTGACTCTCTGATTGGTCCTTTCACAGAGACACCGCTGGGGGCAGCATTGTCTGGGGGGGGCGGGCTAACCACGTGCATCCCATGGTGCATTGCGCACGGTTCTTATTATTTATTTTTTAATGAAGCTTCTTAAAGCAGTGTGGCGTTATTATGTATTGTTTTAGAGCTTCATTTGTGTTGCTTTTGTTCGGATATTATGTTAAGACCTTTATTGATTAGAAATGCAGTGATCGGTGCTTACCATCACCTAGTAGTGTATTGTGTTTAGTATGAGATGTGAAGCCGGAGCGATTTAAGCTATCACTCTTGTTTCTCTTCATTTCGTATAAATCTTTCGCCTTTTACTAAAGATTTCCGTGGAGAGGAGCATTATGAGTATCAACTAATTTTTTGTAGCTCCACTTTATAGTGGAGCTTCTTTTACATGGTGAAAAGTAGAAACTTTATAAACATGTTTGGGAAATCGATGCAGTTAGGCTTATAAGGGTGTTTAAAACTGTGGTAGGTGTTTATGTTCATATTGTAGGTTTAATTTGTGTTTTGTGACGTTCTAGGAAGTATTATGTAAGATTTACTGTTAAGAAGTTTTTGGACTTTGCTCAAAATTTTTACCTTTTTATTATTTTAATTTTTCCTTACAAATTCAACCGATGGTCACTTTAAACGTTGGCTCAAAAAAAATATGTATTATAGCCTATATGTGTTTGTGTGTTCTGTAAAGTCAACAGGTGACCAATTTGATCCAAACAAAAAAAAAAAAACAAAAGAAAGAAAATCTCAGTGTTTGTTAGTTGATATTTATTTTTAAGTGTTATTTTCCTCAGACACTCAATGTTTACAAAAAGGCAGATAATGTCAGAAGCAGACCAAGGCAAGATAATAGAATTTTTTTAATGATTCAGTAATTATTTTAAGTGACTCTAAAATAATTTGTGCATCGTTATGAGTTTTTATTAAAAAATAAAATAAAATAAAATAAATAAATAAATCTCCTTCTTTCGAGATTTGTAAGAAGACGTGGCAGTGACGTCACGGTGTGTGGTGGAACCCGGATGTTCACGGCTACTCTCTCAGCAGCTTCACACAAACAAACAAAAAAAAAAGCAACAACAAAAGCGAAAGTACCTGAAGTAGTTGGTTTGTATGGTAAAACTATTATTTTTGTACCCTAAACGGTCATATTGTCATGTTTCAAACGATTGTGGAGTTTTTATTCTGCGAGAAGAGCTGTTAGAAATTCACTTAGCCGACTGTCAGCTGTTCTAGCAAGCTAGCTCATATCACATGAAAGATTAGCCGGGTAGCTCACTATAAAGGGGTTTATTTCTGTTTCTGTTATTGCTTTAGTCTGGTTGAAAAGTTGTGTTACAACGAAGTTATATATTAATGCCATAAAATTAGCAAAACTAGCAAAAACTGACGCGAGAGAAAAGTTAGCAAGCTAATATTTATTGCCAAGTACCTGTTGTTGGTTAGCATAATGCTCCTTGGTCATCTTAACTTCCACTCCAAAATTATACTTTTACTGCATGCTATACATTTCTATCCAGCACCATTTAGGAGATGAAGTTTCTTTTAAGAGATATTTCCTATCCACAACCATGTAAAAGAGACTGATGCATTTTTAAATACCTTTTTTCAGTATTTAGTTATCATTAATAAGTTTTAATAATTATTGATGTAATATTGTATCCACCTGTTGATTGTCTCCTGTCCTGTTCTCAGGTATCTGATGTGGAGCAGCACTCATGAATACCCGGCGGCGTCACACTCCTAGGAGCCCCCAGGAAGGGGTTTACACTGGGCCTTCACAGACCCAGACCCAGCTGGTCCAGCCGCTGGAGACCCCTCTGTCTGTCCCTCTTCCGCTCGCTCCTCCTGTGGACTCCGTCAGCATGTCCTGCCGAGACCGCACCACTGAGTTTCAGTCTGTGTGCAAGTCGCTTCAGGGGAGACAGGTGAGCAGGAATATACTGTTCGATCCTCTGTGGTCAACATTGTGGTAGTCTGGCATAAGCTAAACCCTTTGACACACAGACACATGGAAAATATGGTTATATTGAAATGTTTGTGATATGCTTAACACTATTCACCTTACATGAGAAAAAACGAATTTTGATTAGTCCATTTCCATTCCGTCGGTGGGATATATCCGGCTTATAGAGTTAATGATTCTGGTGCTGTGTTTTTGCTGATGTCTCCTTGTTAGGGCCAGTGGGGTTTAGTAGGAGAAAAATGGCATCAATCCCATTCATAAAAAAATCATTTTTGCTTCTAAAAAGAAAAGAACAAAAGAGGAAGAGCATTTCTTCCCCAGTCACCATTTTTTCAGTAACATTCAGTGTCAGGTTAATGGGAAATCTAATGTAGAAATAGTCGACACTGCGAATGCTGGACCTAGACATCTAGAATGCAACGTATCGAAAGCAGGTCAACACAGTTTTGCTAGGTTACCGTAGAGTATTAGCATGGCAGTTGAAGCTCTGTTTGAACAGAAGGGATTGATAAAGAGGTGAGAGAGCTGGACAGAATGAAGGATTGAAGCACTGCTGGGTAATGTTGGGGAAACCATGAAGTAAAGTGGAAATAGAGCAGCATGTCAGTAAAAAAAAAAAGTTGAAACTAAAACAGAAAGTCTTAACTCTTGTGCAACAGTTGTGGTGGGTGGTACCAGATAAAATCAAGTGGATTACGTATCAGAAGCATCATTTTAAGCTTTTGGCTTTCAGAGTTTCCCTACTAAAGCATTAAAGCCGCACTATGTTTTTCCAAAATGTTTTTCCTGCTGTATAATAATCATGCTTTTCACAATATCTTAGAAAAACTATAATTAGCAATGCAGTGAATAATGCTAGTTTATTTGTTTTGAGCTTCAGTATAAATTTTGTCTGCCCATGAAATGATCCCTGTTCCTAGCCAAAGCAAACCTGCCTCTTTTCAGTGGAACTCATGAGGCAGACTAGGTGGCGAACTCGTTAGGGTGATGAACAGTTTTAATTTTCATTCATCTTACAGACAAAAGAGAGCTCTATAAATTACCAGTTGCTTCTTTAACTCACTAGAATGGAGCACAGGGCATTAAACCAGTTCACAACGCTGTCAGGCAGAGGAGTGACTTCACACTCATTGCAAAGTGAGTAATAAAGCTTTCCTCGCTTAACCCCTTAAAAGTGTCTGTTGTATTGCTAAAATCACTAAATTGCTAATTTATTTGGATTTATTTGCTTGGGGTTTTCTTCTGATTGATAAGAATGAAATATTTTCTTGTCTTTTCTTTTGTAGGAGAATTGGCAGAGATCTTAGCAACACCTTTGCAAAGTTGGAAAAGCTAACAATATGTAAGTTTCTACACAGCAGCTCAAGCCCCTCGTACAAGACTTAATCCGTGTCCTGCATGAGGTTTGTGACATTCTGTCCTTTTAATCACAGTGGCCAAACGGAAATCCCTCTTTGACGATAAAGCAACAGAGATTGACGAGTTGACTTATATTGTGAAACAGGTACAGATATCTATGCTCTTGCATGCACAGCGAATCGTTTTTCACTTCTGAACTTGAAGTTTGTCTGCATTTTTATTTTGTTGCTCAGGATATTAACAGCCTGAATAAACAGATAGCCCAACTCCAGGAACTTGTTCGATCCAGAAATGGCCAAAACAGTAGACATCTTCAGACCCATTCCAATACTATTGTTGTATCACTGCAGGTATGGCCAGCTCCCAAACATCCACTGACTTAAATAAGCCAAACAATCACTTTTGTGAAAAGTCAGATGACATGTAATGCCCTTATGCTTGTCTCTTCCAGTCAAAATTGGCATCAATGTCAAGTAACTTCAAGTCAGTTCTGGAAGTGAGAACAGAGGTAAATCATGATACGAATAAATAAAAGTTGTTTTGTGAATTTTTACTTCATTTACGTTAAAAGTGACTAAATTCATTTTGCAGAACCTGAAGCAACAGAGAAGCAGGCAAGAACAGTTCTCTCAGTCGCCAGCGTCCACCTCCTTTCATAACTCCAGCTTTAGTAAGCTCCAGCTTTACACCACCTGCTCATGAATGTAGATATAGATGTGTGTTAATATTTATTAATTTGGGTCCAAACACCAAAAACGTGGCCATTCAGTTTCTCCTACATGTATGTGTGTCCTGTTAAGGCAGACAAATCTGCTCAATATCATTAATTAAGTACGCCCAACAGGATGTCAACCATTTGGGATTTTTTTTGTGTGTTTGCCAGGTACCAAACATTTAAATACTCCTAGACGGTTCATCTGATTCGTAACGAAATAGGTCAGGATGATGTTAAGATATTAAATTACAAAGGACTTTTAGATGCCTCAAAGAGTGTTGCCGTGGCAAGGCACTCAATTAACTTGTAAATACACAAACAGTAAGTGAGGCATAATTCCCCTGTTCATCATCTGGCCCAAAGTTCATAGTTATGTGCAACGATGGGGCATAATCACATACCTATGTGTTTAGTGAGCTGTTGTTATAGCACCACCAACTGGCAACAGGACGTAAGGCTTATAATTCTTTTAAAAGTTTTAATAGACCTTAGAGCAGAGGTGTCCAATCTTATCCAGAAAGAGCCGCTGTGGGTGCAGGTTTTCATTCCAACCAAGCAGAAGTCAAATCTGAGTCTACCGAAAGGCAAGCTCAGCTGATTACATTAGTGGATTCAGGTGTGACCCATGCTTGGCTGAAATGAAAACCTGCACCCACAACGACCCTTCACAGATAAGATTGGATACCCCTGCCTTAGAGCAAGGGTGTGCAGCCTGAGGTGTGGAGGGCCAGCATGGGTGCAGGTTTTTGGGATTGGCCAATAATAAAGCTGTTTAGAGCCATGGGAGGAGTCTTTTTCAGTTGCTGATAGAAAGGTCATCCTAAAAACCTGCACCCACACCGGCCCTACATGGCTCGGGTTGCCCACCCCAACCTTAGAGGAGTCATCGAGTTCATACCAGATTTGCTCGGCATGATATCAAAAGACCCATGATGCTAAGTTACGAAGGAAATGTTCTATGATGTGATATCTCATGTGGTGCTGTCATGGCAAGGCAATAAATTAGCATGTGACGATGCTCAAACAGGAAGTAAAAAACCCATGACCCACTTGAACGCTCATGTTTCACATCAACATTTCCATAACCCTGTGTAATAACATGCACATGGTCATACTGACATGTAGTCAGAGCGCCACCAACTGGCAGTAGAGCACTTTTTTTACATTCTACTCCTTTGTAAAGAATCGTGAAATTTTAGGAATTCATCAGACTGTAAACTGCGCATGGAAAGCCTTCCTTAGCTGTTCCTTAGTCCCTGGAGCTGGTATTGTAGGGTATTAACGTAGTATTCTTCGTGTCTTTAACATGCCAGTCGATGGTGTCGCACCTTAGGCACTTGGATCTCTTTTTTTTAATTTGTTTATTTTTATTTCCCATCAGGCAATTCAGTGTTGATGCAGGATAATTCGACAAAAGCAGATATTTCCATTGACATGGATCTTCGCTCCAGTCAGCAGATGCAACTCCTCAATGAAAAGGTAGTTCCTAGTGTCATACAACCTGAATTCCAGAAAAAATGAAAACTTAAAGACTTTCAAATCACATGAGCCAATTTTTTATTCACAACACAACATAGATAACATAACAAATGTTTAAACTGGGAAATTGTACACCTTTATCCACTAAATGAGCACAGGTCATAAAAAAGTTGGCACGGGGGTAACAAATAGCTGAAAAAGCAAGAAAGTTTAAAAAGTTTCAGCTGGGAGAACATCTAGCACCTAATTAAATTAATTGATATCAGGGCTGTAATATGATTAGCTATAAATGGGATGTCTTAGAGAGGCAGAGTCTCTCAGAAGTAAAAATGGGCAGAGGTTTTCCAGTCGATTGTGGAATACCGTATATCTTCCAATAGTAGCCCGGGCGTCTATTCAAAAATTTTTTTGGACGGCCCGGCGTCTAAAAGAGGCC
>JAQMCW010000011.1:4074360-4085581 GCA_030068335.1 Chrysichthys cranchii
TTCGCCTAGAAATTCTACTATTCTTGTACCTGACTTTTGCACTTCTTGTACGTCGCTCTGGATAAGAGCGTCTGCTAGATGCCTGTAATGTAACACACTGAATACCTGGTTCATGTGTTTAGGCACTTAAGATTCCTGATAAATAACATTTTCTTTCTGTCTTGTGTGTAGATACGCAATGGTTGTCGAGGACGGCGTGGTGAAGAAGCTGAGCGTGGAGCCAGATGGTACTGGACTCAGCTGCAGCTTAGCCCCCAACGTCCTCTCTGAGCTGCTGTAAGAGCGCCTGTGTTCTTACGGTGACCGTTTTATTTCAGTTCTGGCCATCCAACCAAAGAAAGGAGAGTGGTACTGTAATAGATGTTCTACATTTTAGTGAGAGATTAACGCACAACGTGAGCTTCATACGAACATTACTGTTACTCTGACGCTGTAATCTTTGTTGGTCACCTATACAACAATAAACAACTCTTGTGTTCCAGTGAACGTTTTCTCAGCTTTGTTATGACCACAATAAAAACCGTTTGACTTTTTCAAAAAAATTTTAATCAAAACATCAATCGTAAAGGAAGTGTACAACAGAGGAAGTTGTGTATATTCTACAGTTTTATACAGAATAAGTGTGGCTGGTAAATATTGGAGGGGGGGAAAAAAAAAAAACAATGAAACCGGTTTTTTCCATTCTCAATAAATACATGAGCTACAAACAAACATCAGCCTTGTCCTGCAGCTCCTCAGACAAAAATGTATTATTAAAAAACAAACAAACAAAAAACTGTCACTGTTTGAAAGCGACATCTGGGATCTTTCCTTGGGCCTGAAAACAGAAACACTGCTTAGTAAATGTGTTCATCATCAACAATGAATTGCACTGAACTTTGCTATGTTTGCGCATTTTCTGACTAAACAAAATATGAAGTGTACGATTAGCTACCTTAAGGTCTGTGAAAATCTGACCGGCCCGTTCAAAATTCCAGTCGTTGTCTTGCAGGCACCTGCAGAAAGGGAAGGAAAAATTAATAAATAAACATCAGTAATCACAATGCAATAGTGCGATAAATGCAACACGCCCATGTGTGATTTTTGTTGAAATGTAATACATTTCATAATACAGTTCATTCAACCTTGATTGTGATTGGCTGCTGAATACGATGCGTACGCAACCAGCATTCCTCTACGTCCCAGTTCCTTGCCTGTAGCATTACTCGCATGTGATGTTTCTACAAATTCTACACAAAATTCACCTCACTACATGCTTGCAAATGTTTTGTTTAATCGTGTCTAGAAAGTTTTTGGATTTTTTTAATGTGTGGGAGGATAATTTAGAGCTTAAAATACAGTCGTCCCTCGCCACGTCGCAGTTCACCTATCGCGGCTTCACTGTATTGCAGTTTTTAAAATATATATGTTTATATTATAGAAATATAAAATTACGTAGATTTAAGAGTGTAGAAAGTGTTTAAGAGCATAGGAAGTGTTTCTAAGAGTGTGGGAAGGGTTTATAAAGGGTTTTACTTCACTCTCCCGCCAGCAGGCGGCGCTTGACCACGCCCCCGCTGCCACAGGTACTTATAAAAGAAACAGTATACTTATAATACTTATAAAATACTTATAAAATGTATAAGTACCTGTGGCAGCAGGGGTGTGAAGCAACAAATATCAAACTTAAAACTTAGCAAAACAATGCTGTGTCCAATCGCCTGAAAACCCACCTCGTGCGAGCATATAAACGTTTTGAGATATCTAGGTCCTGTCCCCCCGACTTTCGTTACTCAATTTTTAGCTCGAAATTTCAAATAGCGCATCAAGCAGGTTAATGGAAACCCTTTGGACATGTCTAACACGACTCGAGGACAGTTACATATGGGTCTCGGACCACTGACGCAGACTTATGATGATTTGGATCAATGAATCAATATGAAAGACTATAACCGAAATAAATCTTATCTATTCAACTAATTAAAAATTACCAGGGAAAAAAACGACAGATAGGTTATGTGTAAAAAAAAAATTCTCTCAGATATTTTTAAACCAATGAGTAAATAATCCCATAAGCTGGAAAGGACCTTTGCCTGGATTTCTGGTACTTGAAACGGTCCTTCTCCTTGGTCTCTTCTGTGAATTAACGCCCGGCTTACAGTATGTGCAGAAACATCCATATGCACAGATGATCAATAACCATGAGAGATGACAAAATATTGCATTCCTACATCCTTCCCTGCATTCCCCCCTACGTCCGAGGTCCTTATCTGGATTAAAGATCTACCTGGCTCAGATGGACAGGGTTTGGGACAAGATACCCAGATGGATACCCTGATTATTTTAATACTGATTGTATATTGTTGTGTGGTGTGATGTAAAGCATCTAAATCGTACTTCTGAGACCACTCCAGATTCATGCCTGACTGCTGGGAGAAGGCAGAGAGCATTTCCTGTTGGGTGGCTGACAGCGTGGGCACAGGGCTGCTGGAGGGGGTCGGGGCTGGCGCGACAAACGCTCGCCGAATCTCCTCCGTGGTGGCATTCCGGACAAACATCTCGTCGTTCACAATACACATGCTGAGGACACAAGACAAAGCATGCATCGTCAACAACTGTCCAGGGTAGACGCCTTCTCCAAACCGATCAGAGATTTGAGATTAGGGCCTTACTTTCCGTTTCCAGTGGACACGGCGATGAACACCCGGGAGAACGCTCTGAACGAGTCACGAGAGTTGCCATCCACTGGAGGAAACACAGAATTGGGGAGGGGGTATTTGTAAGCTGCGCTTTTTGCAACAGAATAACCCGTGATGCCTCAGTGTTTTGAATTCATTTCCAAATTAAAGCTCACATCCGTACCTTCTTTAAACACGCCACTGACCGTGAAGGACAGCAATGTGTTCTGAGAAAAGGGAGGGGAAAAAAAAATTTCAACAGTTAACCAGATGCCAAGTGAGGTAAATACAGAGGGTTTCTAACGTGGGAAAATCCCCCTCACGGTGTAGGTGTTGACGTCGACGTTAAACGAGGCGATGTCGTGCTGGGTCTTCGGAAGCTCATTCAGAAACGCGACCACGTTCAAGCGCGTGTGCTTCAGCAGGCGAAACCTTGTAGCTGAAGGACCAGAAGAAGAAAATATTACTTAAGATGGAACGAATAAATGGTCACAGGTTAAATCACTTTCTGTAAATGGATAAAAATAAATAAGTAAATAAATAAAATCTGCCGCATAGTAATAATCCAGTAACTAAACTAGACATACTCGAATCTTTCACACGCTTGATGTTCCGACTGTCCTTCTGGTACTCTCCCAAACTGCTTCTGCAAGAGCACGAAAACAAAGAGATTATAAAAAGGCACTATTATACTTTACTGACACTCAACCACTACACCACATAAACCTACTGTGTACACGCACTTTGTAATGACTCCGGTTGTTAGCCACCTCATGCGCTATGAGCACAGCGGTGATTTGGCTGCAGGTCGTCACAGAGGTGCTGATATTTGGTATGATTGCTGATTACGGGCTGCTGTATTATTCATTCACGTTGTGCATGGCCAAAGAGAGGGACTAAGTGTACACTTACACAGCTGACTGACAAGGAAGGTGTGTCTAGGAAAAGCGACCGGACGAGTGTGTTACGCGGTGTGTAAATTCTCCAGCCACGCTGCTATTTTAGATGCACTCAGAGACGTAGTAGAATTTCCCGACCGAAAACGGTCCAAGGTCGCAATTTCGATATCGGCCAGGAGGTAAAAAAAAAAAAAACACAACAAAACAAAACAAAAACAATTACTGCTAAAATAAAAGACTAAGCAGACGTAGAACATGGTTGCAAATCGAGCCCTTTTAAAACAAATGCTAAAAGGAAGAATGTTGACACCATGTATAGCGACCTGGGGGACGACGACAGAAACAAACAAAAAAGAATTCTAAAAAATAAAATAAAATAAAAACACACCAATCGGCAGCTGCTCGGTGATGTACTAAAAATATTTTATATCAACCCTTCAGGTTGGATTTTGATAAAACGCTGCATTTTGTAACCCAGCTACACAAATAAATTTCTCCTTTTGCTCAAGTTGCGTGCTACATTTTTGCTTTCAACCAAAGACCTCAGTACTAAATCGTACTGTGTGTGTGTACAGCTGGACCGGAAGCAGATATACTCTACCTGGATGGGTTCTGTGTGGAGAACGGAAGAATGAGTGAGAACATCGCTCCATCATGATAAGCATCAAGCAGAGGCTGTCTGTCCGCCGAGTCGTATATAGCATAATACCTTACACAAGAGAAACAAGACAAATGTTTATTTTCATTCCCAACCCTGCTTCCTCTTCATAAACACGAACCAGACGTGTAGACTTGTGTGACTAACGTACTGTTGCAGGAAGCACGTGATGAGGGTCTTCAGTTCATCGGAGCCGAAGTAACTGGGCTGGAATGAAGAAGATTCTGATGAGCTCACGTTTAAAAGGGGACATTAAACATGCTACAGGAACGACGTTCCTAAACAAATGTCCTGCAGGCTGGGACAGGTCCAGGAGAGGACATAATCATGTCTAAAAATGACATTTTAGAATCCAGGTTTTAGAAACAAACAAACAAACAACAAAAAAAAGGTCTTGTGGCCCACGAGTGAATTGAAAGGTTCAGAATAACGTGCTAGTCTCTTATTCCACTAGGGGGCAGAATGGAGCAATAAACACTACAAACTCCGGTGCAGACGAACTATGCTGAAGGAATCATTCGAAGCTGTAAAACCTCTTTCCAAAAGAAATACTTTAGGGGCTGATTAGAAGTTTGATGTTACAAATACATACTGTAAATCTAAAAATTTTTCAACTGTAAAAAAAACTTCACCCTCATTTCAAAATTATGGACTAGTTTGCGTGTCCATTTTTGTTCCTGGTTAAAATATTTAAAAATGTGGAAGGTTTAAGGAAGAAGAAGTGATACTAGTGATCATCACACGTGAAACACACCTCGGCACAGCATAGCGTGACACAGTCAAATTACTTCTCTGCATTTAACCCATTCACCAGGTGAAGCAGGGGGCAGCCGAACAGCACAGCGCCCGGGGAGCAGTGCTTGGGGACGGTACCTTGCCCAGTGTACCTTCTTGGTCCTGGGCCTTGAACCCACAACCTTCCGATTGAAGGACCACTAGGCTACCACTGCCCCCCCTTTTTTTTGTTAAAAAAGAAGCGAAAATAAGGGGTGAATATATATGCAAGCTACTGTGGGGGTTTTTTTTTTGGTAGAATATATTTTTTCAAGAATTGCAATCAGATAAATCTGTTTTACAAGTGCTACCCTTTTAGGTAAATGCCAATAAATGAACATGTAAAAACGAAGCTCGACACCCCTGTGCTAAAGGACACTAGACTACATCATCATTAACGATGTTACCTTGCAAGGAGGAAGAACGGCTGGAGCAACCTCCAGGTCAAAACCAATAGGAGGAGGAAGATCGTGTCCATCCTGTCACAAAAGAGAGGAAAGTGTGATGCCATGCCATGGGCCTACTCGATGATGTTCATGAAACATTGAGGTGAAGTACAATAAATAAATAAATAACGCCGTGTCGCGGTCTAATCCTAAAAGGTGCATTTCCAGAGATTCAGGAACCTTTTCAGGAACCAATGATGTCTAGAACTTCCTATATGAAGACTACACAGTGCCTGGACAAGAGTGGGGTTTTTTTTTTTTTTTGGCTTTGTTGCCCAGTGTTGATTTATATGTGATGCCCACGCCATTTTCGTCATTCTTTTTGCAGCCAGATGGATGTATACATTTTTTGACCCATCACTTGCATTAGAAACATTCCACAGTGTTCGGCACATTGCTTCTGATACAAAACAAGTGCATGCCACTTTTCACAAAAAATTGTATCCTCTCGACCAGGGAAGAAGAAGAAAGGAAAAACAAACAAAAAAAAAAACGGAAAGAAAATTCCTCAAATCGGAATTACTTCTCTGAAACTTGAAAATACTTTTGTTTCTGAAGCATGCATTCAACTTTAGGCTGAACTTGTAATTCCCAACGTCCAACCAGAAAAAGCCAATGAAAAAAAAAACACCTCTTCCACATGAAATTCCCACTCAAACGTTTGTTTTTCCTTCTTGATTTACGGCGTGACCCCAAATCAACATGGCCGCGCACAGCATCAGACATAAACGAGCACTTCTTACCTTTATTATGAAATGACTGTGTACTGCACACACACACACACACTTGCAATAGAGCAATAAAAATACAGACATGCTCACTTGGTGGAGCTACAACACTTGAACATGGTCCGATAAGGAAATTATACATCATAGTTCATCAGAGTTAGCTGCCTCCCATGTTTTTTTCCCCACTTTGTAAGTGGGACGCTGCAAATCAACACGTACGAGTCGAGTCAAATGTAGCATTATCTGGCGACCCTGTTGCTATCAAAAGACAAACATAAAGGTGTACAGGTTTCTTCATTCCCACACTTTGTAGCTTGAGTGCACAACCATGACATAACACCAAATTTCGACTTCCCACTTCTAAATTAAGCCACACAGAGCAGCATTATTACAGAGCCATGGATTTTAAGAGTCCAAGTAAAAGTCTGCACAGCCTGCACGTGTGTCTCCATCAGCAATGTTCGGTACATCAAGAACTACCACACAAGTCACAGGAAGCAGGTAAGTTCCATGCAACACCCTGAACCTGTTCCTAAAAAGGCACCTGAGGCAGAAATGCACCCATCTGTGTCTCAAGAGCTATAGTGAGAGCAAGGGGGGGGAGAGAGAAAAGAAAAAGAAAATCGCTGATTGTGTCAGATACATCTGAATAAACCAGTGATGTGCAGAGCCTACCAGTTTGAGCAGGCGGGGGAACCTCTCTCGTACGGCACTGTCCAACAATCACAAAGACAGAAGACAAGAGAAATTCGCAATTATTAGAAAACAAAGCAGAAAGCAGATGGTTCCTCCCATCGGGCACGCACACCCCCGGCGCAGTCACACTGAGGACACGAAGTGAGGGCACTTCATCGCTGGGTGTAGAAAATCAAACAGGTGTTTATTACAGAAATTAAACAAAATTCAGGACTTAAACCTGAGGTGCTTTCTTTACCACAACCACACGGGATACATAATTTTCAACTTCCTGTAGGCATCTTGTTACAGTCTTAGCAAAGGCCGCCATCAGCAAGGCTGTAATCCCCAGCTCAACGGCAAGAAGGGTATTCATAGTGCTTAATTACTGTATGTTCCCTTACCCCAACAGGAATGCAGTACTTACCCCTCGCCAATACTCACCGTCGGCCCCCTGCGCGCCGCAACACACTGACACGCAGGCTCTGAGGGGTGGGGGGTGCGGGAGGGGGAGTGTGTGGGGTAGAGGTGGTGGACACGGTCAGTACTTTCAGGCACATAGCGAGTGGACTGAGGTCTCACGGGACCACGGCAAGTTCAGTACTACATATACATAACCGCTTCAAGTCAACTGCGAACCAGTTTGAGCTGGACAACTGTGTTGGTGAGGCCGTTACTTATCGGTTGAGGCAATTAATGGACAAATTTCACGCGCATGGCTGTTGATCTGCTGAGTGTTTCTTCCCTTTGAGCGTTCTATAATCAAATATACAAGTAGACTGCATTTAAGCAGAACTCGATTCAGCACACTATCCATGTCGATGGAGGCATTTGAAGCAAGCTGGAGGAAGAAAGTGACTTAAAGAGCAGAAAACTTTACATGAGACAAAATGACAGCAAATGGGGGGGACAGAAGGCATTTGAAAGTAAGGGGTGGGAAAAGAAAAAAGAAAAAAAAAAAAACACAGCAGCAGTGTAGTTGAACCCTGAGCTTTTACACCAAGTACTGCCATTGCTCATAATTCTGGCAACGCAGCTATAACCAGGCAACGGGTTGGCCTTAAATCGTACAACTTAACATTTTTGGACCCAACCACCGTGTTTAAAAATGGCCGGGTTTCCTTTGACAGGAAAGAAAACAAGAAAAAAAAGGAATTGAGCTGAGGTTTTAACGCTCCTAGTCATCTACGTCTAATTTTATGTTATTGTATCTTCACTACAGTTTAGGAACTTCATTGCTTAACTCTAAATTTGAGATGAGAATATGGCCACAAAGCCCACATTCCAGCGTTCCTCAGTTTAAGTGACAGCCAAGAGAGCACTTGCTTTGTTTAAGTGTTCAACGTTACTGTCCACGCACCATGGACGTGGAGTTCCAGTTCTGAGCAACAGGGTTTCCCCATTGGAGTTTTTAAGGCTCCCAGCATTGCTGAGAACTGCTTGGCTTGAAGGATTTTCTTAAATCCCCACTCCCTTTCCTCCTCCACCAAAGAGCTCTTCTCGATGCTAGCGTTAGCGAGCCACGTCGTCTTCTCTCCTAGGGATCTTCTTCGTTTGCTCTAGGTTGTGTGCCGTGGCCAGCTTTGCGACTGTGCCTGCCTTAGGTTGTCCCGGGTTTACGGTGGGATCTTACCCGTCATTGGCTAACCAGCCTTCGTCGCTGGCCAATCAGCAACCTTGAGTCGAGACCTAAGCTCGACCCATATACGAGGGGTGGAGGGGATTGTGGTGGCACTGTAACAGAGCGGTTGAGAAATCAAGAGCACTTCAGCGTGCGTTAACTTTCCACACATGCATTTCTCCTTCGGCTTAGGCCCGATGCTCTCGCAGGGTTAGGAGGCATTGGGCACTGAGTGGTTAAATGGCACTGCTTCCCAAATGAGCTAAGAATACGCCAAGAAAAAAAAAAGAAAAAAGAAAAAGAAAAAAAGAAAAAGAAACGCCACATAGGTACACATGACTAAATCTTCTGTTAAACTGACCTCTTGGACTAACAATATAAATGCAGCTGGATGAGCAGTACCCTGTAAAGAGCAACAGAGCCAACTGCACTGCAGGAAAAAAAAAACCCCGAGAGAACGGAGAACTGAAACTGCAAAGAGGCTGAGAGCGTATGGAGAAAAGAGAACATAAACCAGAGGCTTCATCCTTTATCCTACAGCACCACCGCACTAATTTACGAAGAAACCATCATGACATATTGTACTACTATAAACCTGTTAACCTTGACTTTTTGCTGAGCATTACGGCGATTCTGTTGCGTATACAGTTTGGTTTCATGTTTCACGCCAGAAACCGGTTAACATCACGTCCTGTTTTTGCGTCACGCTCTGTTTCCCACAGAAGAAGCCCAAGCGTTATGATTTATCCTTACACGAGCCAGGGGCATGGCAAAAACATATCAAATATCCTTAATCATGTTCAGGGTGCACAATGCACGGTACGACGCCTTTGTTTTTCTAAGATCTGCCAAGAACCCGATGAACGGACGTTCGGAGCAGGAACGCTGAATAGCATTGGCATAACGGACTAACATACAGGCAGCAGCTTGCTCCTATGTGGGTTTAACTCGCTAGACAACAGACTCCTTGATTTACAGACAATCTTTTTCAAAGAAGCTGCTGAGCGTTTTGTGCAGTACTGACGATACCCACCATGTGCCCAAAAAACATACTGTAACTTATACCACAGCGCTCCTGAACTCTCGACTCTGATTGGTCAGAAGTTACGGATTAAATTTTTTTCCCTATAACAAGCCCTTTGTTTCTTGACAACATAAGCTGTGTGTGGGGTTTTTTTTTGTCTTATTAGAGAACTTTATGAGAGAGCCTGTTGAGGGAATGACTGATTACAGCTGTGATAATGTCAAGGAATAACACAATCGTAACGTTAAACGGATAAAAAGTAATAAACATCACTGTAATTGATAGCAAATTGCTGCAGTATAATAAATCTATAACAGTATGCACTGTTGCAGGAAAATAATCAACTGTGGGGAGGGACACAACCTCCGTGTTGGTTATTACTTAGATAATTTACAGAATAATGACAACGTTGGCACATTCCTCATTGCTAGCTTACACCTGGTGCGCTCGCTAACCTTCCATACGCTAGCAGTGCTGAAAACGACGCACATGGCGCATTCACTCCATTTCCTTTGGTTCCAACATGAGCTTTCTTTACTTTTATGTGGCTCTGCCTGAAAGGTTTCGATGACCTCCAGGGAAAAGATGTGTATGATGTACACGCACACACACACCAACACACGCACATTCATTCACCCCTTTTCCACATTTCTTTGCGCTACAGGTTACCATAAGGACTGACCGAATGTAGTCCGCCTGGTCGCTAAAGTGATCACACAGAGGGTTCCTCTGCAGGGACAACTCCACCAGCCTCAGGCCCTTCAGCTTGTCCAACTCTCTCTCCGACCTTATCTGCAGGGGACAGAAGAGGGACTACGTGAACCAAAAAGACAGCGCGGCTCTGAATGCGGTAAAAGACATAAAAATACCTCCATACTTCGTTGTGCGAGAGGTTCAGAATCTTCAGGTTAGGGACTTTGCTGACAAGGTCAGAAAGGTCATCAAGCTTGTACAGTCTATTGTTGCTTAGGTTTAAACAAACCAGCTATGAAGAGGAGAAAACGAAAGGAAGGCCCTCAGTGAAACAGTGTTTTGTCATCGTCAGCATGCAGCTCATATTCTGAGCGGTCCTTTTCTGTACCTCAGGGATGTTATCCTCGATGATCTTGATGACTGCCTGCATGGAGTTTTTCCTGCTAAGCGCCACCTCGATGTTCAAGGAAACCAAATCTGTCACAGGGAGAAAACCGATGGAATGATATTAGTTATAAAACACACCTTCTGCTACGATCGGCTTACGCCCGGTACTTGGGCCACGTCACAGTCGTAATTCAACTACATTCATCAACCTCCAGATGCTCCAGTGGAAACGATTCAGCATTCAGGACTGATCCGTCCGTGGCTTGTCTTGGATTGAGAGGGGCTCATAATCATAGAAGGTTTGCCTGCACACGAACCGTGGACTGATTGCACAATTCCACTTCACTTTTTGCACATTCAAGCGTACAGAACTGTAGGAACTAGGTTCATCTGTTGTTTTTTTATACTGAACAAAAAATATAAACTTAACACTTTCGGTTTTGCTCCCATTTTGCATGAGCTGAACTCATTTTGCAAGACCCATTACTCTCAAATATTGTTCACAAATCTGTCTAAATCTGTGTTAGTGAGCACTTCTTTGCCGACATAATCCATCCCACCTCACAGGTGTGGCATATCAATGTGCTGATTAGACAGCATGAATATTGCACAGGTGTGCCTTAGACTGCCCACAATAAAAGGCCACTCTGAAATGTGCA
>JAQMCW010000011.1:4094356-4105704 GCA_030068335.1 Chrysichthys cranchii
TCGCTCCCAGGGTCCGGTCGAACTACCGGCATCGCTCCCAGGGTCCGGTCGAACTACCGGCATCGCTCCCAGGGTCCGGTCGAACTACCGGCATCGCTCCCAGGGTCCGGTCGAACTACCGGCATCGCTCCCAGGGTCCGGTCGAACTACCGGCATCGCTCCCAGGGTCCGGTCGAACTACCGGCATCGCTCCCAGGGTCCAGTCGAACTACCGGCATCGGTCCCAGAGTCCAATCGACCGACAGCCATCCATAGTGTCCAATCAATAATCACCACTGTCCCCAATGACTAACCAGTGATCACCACCGTTTGTCCCTCATGTCCCCTTCATCGCTGGGTATTCAAAATCCTTCACCTCGGCTATATTTACAAATCAATAAAAGTGAGTCATTCGCTCCATAATCACGTTATGTCTTCTCCTGTCGGTTTCCTGAAAACTGACTAATCGAGTTGCTCGGCGTCTTCATGAGTCTGTACATCAGTTAGACAGGAAATGTCCACAAAACGTGCTGCTCGTGTTAGTTACTTACACACCTACACATTATGGCACGTTCATAAGTTCTTTCAGCATGCACTCTTCATATGCAAACAAATGCAAACACTAGACTATTATTATTATTTATGATACTGATAAACAGACTATTTTACATTAAGTCTGCAGTGAACCTGATACCCAAATGACCACGACGTCACAGGGAGCGAGCTGGAACATCCTGACACCATGCAGTGAGCCGGGGGCTCGTGACTCAAACTAGGACTTAGAATTTAAATAATAATAATAATAATAATAATAATAATAATAATCTACTCAGGGCAGCAAGAAAGACTTAAACTTAAGTTGGCAAAATTGTTCTTCGTAGTGATTCGTTAAGTCGAAACGTAAGGCGCGCGTGCGCTAAGTGAGTTAGCTGGTGCTAACAATCAGGTCACGCTTTAATGCTAACAGGGACCGCGGATAGCCTTAACTAACTAACCACACAACTACTAGCTGGAGCCCGAGGGCCACCAGAAAAGAGAATTTAACCGAAATAAAAAACAGAGAAAAGCGCGCTACACAGATACTTATATTTGTTGATGTTAGAGTTGCGTAACACCGAGAGCCCGCTAAGCTAGTTAGCAGCGCCAGGCTAGTGTCGTTCACTCACCGCTGTAGAACCTGGAGTCGTCCGCTGTCGCCATTTTGCGTTTAAAGTACAACCCAGCTAAGCGAACGGCTGTCCCGGAACCGTTATGTGTCCAGGGTATGTAATGTAACTAAATAATAATAAAAATACCACAACTCAGAAAGCTAATCCGTGTACGCGGTCACCTAGCGCAAAGCAGATCGTGCGCTTCGTTTTCTACTATTTTTTTTTCTTTTTTTTTCTTTCGAACAACGCAATGTTGCAGTGCGCATGCGCATGTGTATCTCGTCTACGCTTCCCTGGTAGTGTTTAATGCAAACAACCTGTTAGTGGCGCCCTCTACTGACAGCACGAGAACATGTGCATTAATAACAGCAGGGATGTAATATGTTGGATTGTGACGCAGATTATGACGCTGAGATTTAACCCTGGAAAACCCAGACCACCTGATAATTATAATACTCATCCTATACCAATAATAAAAATATTTTAAAAAAAAATAATAAAATAAAATAAAATAAAATAAAAAATAAGGGGGGGGTAGCCTATCGGTCAGGGCATTGGCCCTTCAGTCGGAAGGTTGTGGGTTCAAGTCCCAGGACCAACAAGGTACACTGAGGTACCCTGAGCAAGGTACCGTCCCCAAGCACTGCTCCCCGGGTGCTGTGCTGTTCGGCTGCCCCCTGCTTCACTTGGTGAATAGGTTAAATGTAGAGAAGTAATTTCACCGTGTCATGCTATGCTATGCTGTCCTGTGGTGTGTTTCACGTGTGATGATCACTAGTATACATTACTTACTTACTTACTTACTTACTAACTAACTAACCTCTTCCAGCTGCTGAAGTCAGACAAGAGGTTCAAATGCATTATGACCGAGACTCAGGAGGAGCTTTTATACTCTAAAAGGCGCCTTAATCAGCACATGCCACCAACAATACAAAAACAGCTTTAAGTATCGCAATACACATTGTATAAAAATTATATATAATTGGTTACATCACCTTACAATGGTCACTTTGCACTGTTCGCACTGGGTCAGTTGCACTACACACAATGCACTTTTAATTTAGAAAACCCCTGTAAATGTTTACATTATAATTCCCCATTGCATCAGTAGTTCATACACACAGCTTGCTTACCATATATTATTATATTTTGATTATATTTTGTTACATATTCACCACACACACACACACACACACATGAAACTGGATTTTTTTCTTTTCCTCCCACACAAAGGGCACTTTGTTTCCAAAATTAGATGACAATCAACGCATAATCAAAACATAACATCTGGAGACGCATTAGTATTTAGATTATTGACGCCACACAAACAAAAACAGATACATTCAAATCTTGTTTTAATATCATTTCCACCATACCATGAAATATTAAGTAATCTTATGAATATGATATAAATATAATGGTGATTCCACAATGTTAGCATAGATGAAAGAAATAGAGCTCCACCATCTCCTCAATCATAACTGAACCCCCACGTAGCCTATTTTACACAGACTCGAGTTAATAAATATTAGTCGTGGGCATCACGATGGTGCTGTGGTTAGCGCTGTCGCCTCACACTGACTGGGGGCTTACTGTGTGGAATATGGATGTTCTCCCTGTGCCTGTGTGGGTTTCCTCCAGGTGGTCCAGTTTCCTCCAACAGCCCAAAGACATGCAGATTAGGTCAACTGGGTACTCTAAATTACTACATAGAATGTGAACAGCAGGGATTGGCTCCAGCTGACTGACCCATGACCTTGACATATAAACAGTATAGATAAAGGGATGGATGGATATTAGTTGTCCAAATGTGTGACAAAACTGGCACGCATTTTGCCTCCATAAGCCAAGGTTTCAAGGTGTTGCCTGATGGTAAAAAAAAACCCCACTTCACTGAGACAGTAGATCTAAAGGATGTTTACTTTTACATTTCCATCCTTTCAGCTTACTGGCACGAGAGATTTACACCCATTTAGTGCACAAGCCATCTGGATAAGTGTGTCCTGTCACACATTGTCACAGCGTGTAAACAGTGTGAATGATTAATTTATTCTTAAAAAAAAAAAAAAAGAAAGAAAGAAAGAAACTGCCTTCATGACTGGTTATGACTTTACAGTGGCTCTGTGTATTACAAACATATCATTAGGACAGTAGTATTACTTCTAGTAGTATACTTTAGTACAGTATGCCTCAACACACACGTCAGTTCTATATACTGTATTTCATACAACAAGCCTCTTGGGTTAATGTCATGTTATTTGATTTGTTTGTTGCTCCTAACTCCACAAAGACACCCGTTTTCTTTTGATCCTCATGAACTCCAGCTTGACTTTGAATCTTTCATACACCGATTCCTTTTTTCTTTCTTTTTTTTCCTCCAGCTTAAAACCAGATCCGTTGTTTCCTTTCACTTACGGTTATCTAAAATTCTAGTCTGATAAGAAGCGACCTGGCTGGAAAGGTCATCGAAAGGACACATCGGAGCCAAAAGAGTTCGAGAACCACGGTCTTAAATCATCCTTGTTGTAATTGTTATGAGAACGAGGAAGTGGTTGTCATGGTTTCGACAAAACAAATGAGATATTGTTGTAAAAGCCAGGACGTACATCAAGCTTCAGTAAACCAGTCATTGAGATACAGACCCTCAGTCACGTGTCCTCCGCATGGCATGAAACTTCCCTTTCACTTGGCAACTTTCCACACATTACTACATTTTTATATTCCTTTACAAGAAGAAGAATAAAGAATATGCAGTTGTGAATTTTATTTCCTTCCATGTAACCAATGACGTGTGGTAGGACTCGCACCACAGTGCTGTTGAATGCTCAAGCTGTACAGGGAGTCCTCAAGTTACGATGGAGATGTGTTCCACCACACCCATCGTAAGTCGAAAATATCGTATCCCAAACCACTGTGTTCAGCCACTTAGAATACCTCACACACTCATTGAATACTTCATTTAAATCACATATCTGTTTGCGAGGTCGCACCTGGTGGAGGCAGCAGCCCCGTCTCCGAGCTCCATCCAGGCGCAACACCCCACTACACAAATACTGAGCTCCAGCTACAGACAGCCGCCACTATAGCTGTTCTGTTAATAATCCCAAAAAAACCCGGGGTAATGCACTGTACAGTACACCGATACACAAGTTAACTCCATGAGTTGTGGGAGAGAGTGAGGCATCAAGCAAGGCGAGTGATCCAGGCATCGTTCGCGTACTTCCGGGTGTCGGCTGTGTACTTCGGGGTGTCGTTCGTGTACTTCCAGGCATCGTCTGAACGTCCACATATGTCATACGCTATTACACTGGCCTAAAAATCGTAACTTGGGGAGCACCTGTACTTTTTGGCCAAAAGATGGGCCCAAGGGAATTCACTGATATGGTGAAGTTTTCTGCAGTTATTTTGGGAGGGAGTCTCCAGTGTCAGTGTATCATGACAGACAGAGGTAAAGCTTCAACACACAAAGGTCTTCAGGATAGAGGAGTTTACGCATTGTGGTTTCTTTACATGACAAGCTGCGGTTGTTTTTCCGTCTTATTAAATCCAAGCGAGAGATAAAAGGCAGGCTGGTGAGCAAAACACATGCTGTAATGCATGCAGCTGTAATAATGTAAGTGATAGCTTGTTTTGGCCACTTGAACAGGAACACCAGTACTCATTCATGCAATTATTCAATCAGCACAATGTCTAAAATCATGCACTCGCTTGGCCAGCTTCAGCAAGAATAACCCGTGATTCCTGTTCTTAAGTTACAGGAATGAAACCTGCTCTTGTAGCCTGAATGGTCAACGTCTTGAGCATTCTGAGATGCTTTTCTGCTAGCCATAAAGAGTGGCTTGCTATAGCTTTCCTATCTGGCCATTGTCCTTTTGCAACAAGGCGTCTCTAAACGCAGAACTACCACTCACTGGATGTACGACGGAGAATCAAAAAGTAGCCACTCTGGAACTTGTATTGCTATTGGAGTCATTTGGTTTAGTGGTTCGGTTCCATAAACTTAATACAAGGGAGAATCAAAAAGTAAAGACAAAATGCAGTTAATGGCTTTAATAGAAGTAACTGTGAGAAATTGAATACATCACTCTTCCACACAGTCCCCATGCAAGACGATGCATTTGTCATATTTTTCAACTAGTTTCTGTACGCCTGGAGAGAAGATGTTTTTCGGCTCCTCCCAAAACCAGGTGAACACCACTTCCTCTAATTCATCATCAGAGGTGAATCTGTGACCACGCAGTGCCTCCTTCAGTGGACTGAAGATGTGATAATGGTTCGGCCCCAGATCTGGGCTGTAAGGAGGACGTAGAAGATGTTGGAACCTGAACCGTTGCACCGTCTCTACTGTCCCTTCTGCTGTATGAGGAGGACGTGCATTGTCAGGGTGCAGCAAGACTGTTTTGGACAGCATTCCTCTTCTTTTGCTGGGAATTGCAGATTTAAGTTCATTTTGCAGCAATGCACAATAATTTGCCCTGTGCACTGTTTGCCCACGCACTTGGAAATGCACCAGAATAGGAACCTTCATATCCCAAAAGAACGTTAACATGATTTTCTTGATGGAGGGCTGACTTTTGAATTTCTTCTTCACTGGAGAAGACACGTGTTCACTTCATGCTCTGTCTTTTCCTTCGGGGTTATC
Source organism: Chrysichthys cranchii (assembly GCA_030068335.1). Classification (NCBI taxonomy): domain Eukaryota; kingdom Metazoa; phylum Chordata; class Actinopteri; order Siluriformes; family Claroteidae; genus Chrysichthys; species Chrysichthys cranchii. The sequence goes on from JAQMCW010000011.1 coordinate 4,100,129, forward strand.
ACATTATTTAAAAAAAAATTGCCATTACTTTTTGATTTTCCCTCCTTGTGTATGCATTTTTTCATTCATTTTTTTAAAATTATTTACACCATTCTTTGTTAACTCTAGAGACGGTTGAGTGTGAAAATCCCAAAAGTGCAACAACTTCTAAAATACTCAAACCAGCCCCTGTGGCACAATTTCTTTTTACCTCATCCTAATGCCTAATCCTGACCTATGTGCGGTACTGTTTATGCACTGTGCTGTTGGTTGACTGATGTACATGAGCCACATTATCATTTTGATTTAGAAGAGCCCAGGGGAATAAATTTGAAAAAAAAAAAAAGTTACAAAATGAATGTAAGGTTTGTAAGACATTTTTTTTTTTCAAATAAAGGCTGCCTCTTGTACTTGTTACACATAAATTAAAAGGGAGGTGGCACGGGAAGTCTGAAAGAACCCAAAGGAAAAGGGAGGTGGAGATGTTCCCAAACTTAAGAGAGTCTCACTGCGACACGGACTCAGTGGAGGATTAGAGGAGGATTTGATCTGTAGTTCTGTTGCACCTGAGTGTGTTAGAAATACCTCAGCTTGAATCATCTACGGCAGCGTAACGATGTATAAAGGTGGCTATAATAGTGGCTATTCAGGAGCCAAACTAGATTGGCCTGCCAAGAAAATGCCCAGACTGGAGGAGAAGGGTTGCGGTTACTACATGAAGATGGTCTTCTTCTTTTCCTCGCTGATCCAGTCTCTCATCATTGTCAGTCTGGTGCTCTTCCTGGTTTATGGCCAGCCACAGCAGACAATCGAAGAGAAGAGGGTCCAGGAATTGGAGCAAAGTTATAATAAACTAAGGATGGAAAAAATGGCTCTTCAAGACAAAGAGAAGAACCTTACCAAGCAACTGAATATCACGATGACAGCAAAGTTGACTGTTGAAAAAGACCTCAACAAATTACGTGACCTGGCCAAAAATTCAACCATTAGTATACATTTCCTGCAAGACAAATGGGTAAGAATTTCTTTATTCACGAGTCTTTAATGTTATTCAGTCGATTATTCAGAGGACTAATGTTGCTAATGTGAATTATCATTTATTCTCCACTTCTAATCCATCATCATGTCAGATTACACATGAAATATTACCTCAGCAAACATTTATATTTAAGGTGATATGATGCATGAATATTTGAGTAATACATACTTTTGGGTGTATTCAATTGTGTACACAAATATATGGATTAAATGCTTTGTTTTCTGCTAAAAAAAAAAAGGTTTTTTTTGCAGAATATTTATGCCTGTATGTGTTTTTAACTTGTCAGAGTAATTGTGAGAAAAGGACACCTACGTATTCCATTTGTCCCCCCGTCCATTATGCAAATGGTGAGCCATCTTCATGCTTTATTAAGAGTTTGTAAATTAATGCGATTAAATTACTGACTTAAATTTCAAGGTCACAAAATGAGCAAAAGCCTGGCTCAGCTGGATATTTAGATGAAATCCAGATTCCAAAATCTTAAAAAGATGCCCCATAGTGAAGATTGTTTTTACTTCCAGGCCAAAACTGTGCGTTTGTCCTTAAGAAATCTGAAGAAATGCTGAAACTCGTGCAGGCGAATTTCACCGAACAAATGACTACAGCGAGACTTAATACAGAAAATGCCAATAAAGACAAGCTGCTGTATCACCTGGAAGCCATTGATCTGCGGCGAAGCAAAGCGTCCCTTGAAGAAAGGATTGCCAAGTATGAGACATCGTGTAAGGACGATTTTGTTAAGTCCTTACAGGGAATCCCCAACGTCACCAGGGAGTTCCTTAAAAAAGTTGATGATTTGTTCACGAAGCACGAATCCTTCCAGTTAACATGTGAGAAGCAAAGCACAAAACTCGAAGACATTCGAACGAACTGCAGCAGCCTGTCGAGAGAGGTGGAGAACAAGCTTCAGACATATCTGGACAAAGTCGGGAGTCAGGTCTCGGCAATCCTAGGCGCTAATGCCAAATACCAAACAGACAACAAACTACTGAAAGAGGATGCCGCTTGGTGCAAGGGGAATCTCAGTGCCACTGTGGAGGAGAACAAAAAGGTGCTCAAGGTGGCCCGGCTGAAGTATGACGAAGAAACGGAGAAGCTCCTGTTCCAGGTCAGACAGCTGACTGAAAATGGCAAAATTCAAGAAAATCTATTGTCTGTGAAGGAAATCGACATTAAAATTCTCAGCGAGAACATCAAGTTCCTCAACGCGTCACTGACCAGTTGTAAGGTGGGCTTTCACCAACAAATATCACAGTATACTTCATAACACTAAAGACTAAACAATTTCAAAACTGTCCGTTGTTTTCTAACAGGCAACGCAAAAAAATTCTTTTGGACAATTCGTTCCTGGAAGGTCCACCCCTTTCCAGTGGCCCACCGGGTCACAGCTGCCTGGATTTGGTAGCACTGGGCAAGGTACTGCGGGACTGGGCAGTAGTAGCGTACCGGGTCGAACAGGTGCTGGAACACCGGGGATTAACAGCGCATTGCCAGGTGGAACTTTGGTCAAAACACCACAGTTAGGAGCAGGATCCAGTGTAAGCGACCAACACATTTCAGGTGAGGAAAAAACATACATGAGCTTTATATGTTGGCAGAAATTGTGGTGGAAATCTAACCCTTTTTTTCTCTCTTTTGTTTCTGTTTTTTATTGTGACTTCAGCACACATCACTCAGCACTTGCAAGAGCTTCAACGTTATGTGAAAAAAGACTGAAGAGATCAAAGGCCAAATGTGTATATAGAATATGTGTATTATAATTATAGTTTATACCACAGGGCTGATGAACTCTCCAATCTGATTGGTCAAGGTGTGACGATTACTTTTCTATAACAGCAGCTCCGACATGAGTGCTTTCTACAAAACAAATAACAGGCTTATATTAACGCATCGCCGTTTCCGTAGTAGGAAACCATTTTGTAAAGGCATCACTCTGCATAATCCAATTCATAATCTCGATTGGTGAAGTCTGATTATTGTTTATATAACGTTTATGGAGGAAGTCTCAGGTTTCCAGCAAATTTTCCTGTTTTTTTTTTTTGTTGTTGTTTTTTTTACAAAAGGGAAAAAATAGATGCTGGTAGGGAAACAACTGTTTATAACTGTGATAATGTACATGATAACTAGGAAATAACTAGTTCAACAACATATGTAAATATGAATACAGCTCTACTGAAAAATCATATCATGTGTTATAAAAGGATTTAAACATGTTCGGATGTGCTTTTGTAGGAAAAGAATCAATTTCAGGGTAGTAACAGATTCGTATCCGGTCACTTTTGATTTTTTTATACAACAGCATACCTTGTCATGTTTTATTTCTAACTTAAATAATGGCCTGAAGGTGCATATTTTAATGCATTATTACATTACATTACAATTGTACTATTATCCTCATGATGTTAATACATTGTATTTGATTATACAGTCCTTTTAATATAAAGTTATAAAATCTTTACATCAGACTACTTGCGATCTTGCACTTATTTGGCAGGGTCCATTTATTTCATCATGTATGACCTAAAAAAACCCCAAAACAAAACAAAAACAAAAACAATAAAAAAAAAAAATGAATGAAAACGCATTTTTCTCTGTGTCATAAAAAGCATGGATGGTTACACTTCAATATGCATTTCAAATCAAATTGTTGGGGTTTTTTTGTAAGAAACACATGCATGGAGAGCATGTGGCGAGAATCCAACTTGTGGACGTCAAAGGAATGGGGCAGTAAAAACAACAGTGTTTAGTTTGTGATGCCCTTTAAGGGGCTTACCTTATCGAAATAGACAGTCCACCCCAGCAGAGATGACTGTTTGTCTGCCAGACTGTTTATGGCCCAGAATAGGAAGGGTGGATGAAACAATGACTCACCCATGCTCCAAAAGTCAGGTGCATGCTATCAATATTAGTAAAAACATACCCATCTCTCTTAACACCCCTAAAATAACTCTGGCCAACCAGAGCCTATTGTGATTTTTTTTTTTTTTTTTTTTTTTTTAGGTCAAAGGGAATTTTTTTTATTAAAAAAAAAAAAAAAAAAAAAAAAAGGGCCTGTCCAACCAACGGAAATCCATTTCGAGCCAAAGCTGACCTATCATTCAGCCACGTTGGCAGCGGGGTTAGATAATGAACACGACTGAATACGTTTGCATGGATGCGCTTCTTCAAATAAAAGCCGACAAACAACGACAACAGGTCAGAGAACGAAGAATAAAATAAACACACCTTAAATTTTGGCAGTTCCTTCAGGATATACCCACTGAGAGGACACAATGTCTTTCCAAAAGACAATGTTCGTCATGTCCACAGAGAGACATTGGCACTGATAAGCTGCTCTGCATGTGCAGAATGTAAAACAATTAGGACAGTTTCCCATGCTGACTTGCTTCCTGTGGAGAAGCAATGCCAAAAGCGTTGCAATAAAAAAAAAAACAGAAAAGCTTAAGCAGAGCAGAAACGAGGCGCCAATTAATAAATAATGCAGTTGCATAATGGAAGCCACGTTTCTGCTAAAAGGATATCCTTTGTTTAGCATAAGTGACTTCCACTTAGTCCTGCTTGCTCTCAGAGATGCTCGTAACGTTAGCGTCTGTGACATCTGAACAATAAGTCCTTGACAAAATGCTTTGTTTATTTACTGGCATTAAAGTTCAAATTTTCAGCAAGCGGAAATCGTACTGTCCTAGTCATGTGTTCGAGCTTGAGGACGGAGCACAAGAAACAGATTTTCTTATAGATATTAAAAATGAACGCACTACGTGGTTTTTTGCGTCGTTTTCCTTTACGTGACAGTTAAGTCAGATCAAGGCAACATCCAGTATACTGCAATGTACTGCTCAGCATTCGAGCTCAACCAAACACAGGGCCTGAAAAAATGTAATATGGGTAAAATATCTTCTCCCCCTTATACAGGAAGAGGGAAAGGTGCTTATTATGAAAACCTCCTTCCTAGTCTAATTGGTTATGAAACACTTGACCACTGTTATTCATATTCTCTCGACCCCCTCAACTCTAATTGCACTTCCTCCGTTCTTGGGCCATTAGGACCCTATGGTAAAGACATTAAGAGGTCAAAACCTTCATCAAGTTCATCTCCAAAAACTAAAGATGGTAAACAATTTCTAAATAAACTCATATACATATCCCCTTGTCTAATATAAATGGACTTCACACATCTGCATTTAAAAAAAACATTACTACTACTACTATTTTCAATGTTTTTTTTTTGTTTTTTTTTTACCAAAAATGCAATGATTTAGTTGGGGATCTACAATGAGTTAACCCTTTATAGGGCACTAACTGAAATACTTGAAAATTCAAGATCTTAAACCCTAGAGCATTATTGGAGCATACCACTAGACTTTATAAAAAATAAATTATTTTTATGGTGCAAAACCAAGGTCTATAGAGTTACCATATATCACCAGTGTAAGATCAAATTTTTCCAAAAAGTGTGTGTGTGTGTGTATATATACACATACACACATACATACAGACGTGGACAAAATTGTTGGTACCCTTCTGTTAAAGAAAGAAAAACCCACAATGGTCACTGAAA
>JAQMCW010000011.1:4106592-4119271 GCA_030068335.1 Chrysichthys cranchii
GTCCAAAGGACATTCTCCCAGAAGCTTTATGGCTTATCAATATGCATTTTGGCAAATTCCAGTCTCGCTTTTTTATGGTTTGTTTATACCATAGAATAGTTAATTATACCATAGAATGCAGAGTGTAATAGTAAACTAAATGTAAAAACTTTGAATAACACTGAGAAAACCTTGAACAACAGAGAAAACCAACATTGCACGAGTGGGTATTAGACCTGTACGAGCAGTTCGCTGTGAACATTTTTTAATGAGTTTTAAACACAGAAAAAAAAATCTAAGTTGGAACAATCCTTAATTATACAAAAACTTACTGCAAACAACCAAGAAAACTAACCTTGCATGAGTCGACTTTTGGCACTAAGGAAGTGAGGAGGAAGATGGACGGGCAGGAGGTTACAGTACAGAGAATGAACGCACGTCTGACCGAGACCGATTAAAGAGACACGTGCGTCTTTGTTCACAATACGCAATTGCACAATGCGCAAACAGAGAATGGGAAAACATTGGTGCGTACGAAGCAGAAGGGGGAAATGGCCAGGGCGGTGTTTGTTCTGCACCCGATTGCGTGGTCGTGACCAGGTGCAAAATTTTGGCGAATTTTTTCGTCAGGAACCGATTTGTTCATGTTCGGAAGCGTTCGTGACCAGAGGTTCCACTGTATATATAATGGGAGAAACCCTGTGGTTCTACAAGCTCATGGAAAGGCATGGGGAGGATAAAGGGTTAGGGTTGAGAAAGTATGCTGGGCATCCAGTGCATTTTGCAGCAGATAAGTCGAGACAGAGCCACACAGCTGGCTTTAATTAAAGCTTGAGATTTCATGTTTCGGAGATTTGGAGATATTAAAAATGCTATTTAAAAAATGTGGTTGTGTACTGACACCCTATTCAGGAGAAAAGAAGACTCATGAAGTGATTTTCTTTCGCATAATAAAATTACATGAAATTTATGTGACTCGTGTTCCAAATCTCAAATTATATACTCTCAAGTATATACTGTTCACTTTAATATGAACTCACTGTATTCATTCATGCAGGTATCCAATCAGAAAATCATGTGACACCAGCACAACACATAAAACTATGGAAAAGTTTTTGGGAAAAGAGTTTTTTCCCCCCTGAATCTTCGATTACTCAAGATTCCTGTTCTTGGTTGCTGTTGTGGCTCATTTTTTTGCTCACCACTGTTGTACAGACTGGATATTTGAGGCACAGAAGCTTTCTTTTCAGCTCCAACCTGTCTGGAAATTCTCCTCTGACCTCTCTCATCAACAAGGCCAGACTGTTGTGCTAAAAAATTCCAGGAAATCAGCCTGTCTGGCACCAACAACTATGCCACATATCAAAGTCACCGAGATCACATTTCCCCCCCCTTATTATCATGTTTGTGAACATTAAATGAAGTTCTTAACACATATTGGAATATTTCTGTGCATTTAACTGGTGCCGCACTCAAGGAGCGTATGCTATAAAGTCTAATTGAAGTCAGCCTGTCGAGTCCACGTTAATCCGAGTACTGGAAGGAAAAGAAAAGGATCAAAGGCTTTAGACGCCACATATGAAGGAGAATAGAAGAAGTCCTCGAAAAGGATATAGTAGGTACCAAGAGCACTGACGTGTGCCAAGAATTACAATGCAGCGTAAAGTTCAGCAGCCCAGAGTGTCTCTAAAATGGTCCACCGCCCAGGAGTCCTTTAGCCAACGCCTGCTTAGTGCTAAATATGATGCATCGATGAAAGAGGTGAAAGGAGACTGACACAATATGCGGAAATGAACAGTCAGTCAACATCAGTGCCAAAAGATCAACACACACACAAAAAAGGTAAAGCTCATATCACTTTGATATGAATGGGGCTTGGTAGCACAGAGTTACAAAGGTTTGTGGGTTTTGCTTTGCTTAGTTTTGGGTTTTTTTAGTCAAAAAGTCAAATAGAAAAAGAAACAGGAATTGCCTAATACACGTGCAAATAAAATCATTTCCTGTGCGTATTTCTTACCCATTCAATAAACAGCACTACTTACTACAAGAAGAACTTTTTTAGATTAAAATGCTCTGGGGGTGTCTCAGAGGACTACATCACACCAATATCTGAAAATTAGTTGAGAATTTTATTCGAATAACATTCTGGAGACAGGAAGTCCTCTGCGGTCCGCGTCCACATTTGCCCGCGATGGCGGATCTCCTCAACAACCTCCGAAAGGAAAAAGCCATAATCATCAGTCTCATGAGGAAAGAACAAACGGAAAGAGTGGAAAAAGGAAAAATATGGCTGCGACACCTCCACAAACAATATCAGTGACAGAAATAAAATTTGCAAACGTCATAAGGAAATGAGACTGGCACTTCTTTTTGTTGTTGTTGTGGTGGTGTTTTTTTTAATTATCTAGGGTGTAGATCCATATTTTAAACACTCTCCTCTCTTTTTCTCTATTGTCTGTCCCTAATGTAACCTATGAGCCTTTCAGGCAAGCGTTCAAAAATCCTAACTTCTGTAAAAGAAAACATCACTTTCACGCAATGCGTTACTGGAAAGTCCTGTGAATTTAAATAGCTCATGTGACAGACCACATGCCAGAGACGCTGGCTCGTCACAAAGAGTGTGAAGCACACGCGGAGCAAAATAGATAGACGGGGGGCTTTGGGCCGGCTCATTCTTCCCAGAATCCTCTGCTGCAAGTAGCGAGTCGCCATTCTCAAGGGTAAAGATATTCCAGAAACAACCTGTGAATATTCTAGGCCATAGATCTTAAGCTGTAACATGAAATTGAAGATATTTTGTTAAAATATTTATATTATTAAATTCTTCCGACTGATCCGTTCTGTTTCGTAGGTTTTTTCCAAATGTATCAGACCTGAAACTTTTTTTTTTGCCTGCTTTCGCCCACTATAACTACATCATACTTTGAATATAATAGTTAAATTTATTTATCTATTTATTTTGCTTTAATGTGTGAATCCATTTAACGTCTCACTTTTACGCAAGTCATCCATTATGAAATTAGATTATGAAACATTTTCGTGCTCACATTTACTCAACCCTTTTTAGTATGAGATGTTTGGGATTTTCCGCTCCCAAAATTTCACGTGTTCAGCAGGACGTTGCATCAACGACAACGTCCTGATGTTTTACGGAAAACAGACCACAAAAAAAGTTTTTACATTTTTTTCAATGACATTGCAATAGTTACTGGCAAACCTCACTTTGCACACACAAACTTGTTAACCTGTTAAATTATAGACTGAAAGTAAATTATGAATTTTAAAAATGAAGTAAAACATTAGAATGTCCTTAGTATCTTCATGCCATTAGCATGGATGCAAGCTTTGTGTAACCAACTTGACGTTTCAAACAGAAAAAAAAAAAAAACCCTCAACCCGCTTATTTAACAGCAAAATTTCAGCAGCGAAACCTTGCAAAAGTGAGATCGTGGCTTGAGATGCATTAATACATTTTAATGGTATGCTGGTAAACGCATTCTTTCTTAAAGTCAGTGAAAAAAAAAAAAAAAAACCTAATATCTAAGACGTGATGCTTAGCAGATTAGAAACATTTTTCATTTTAACACAAAATACGACATGGTTAAAGGTTGTTAACATGGTTAAATTTCCCTCTTCAAAAATTGTGTAAATGAGGTTACCAAGATAAGCACACCAAACATCTATTGTTTGCTAACAACCTCTTTATCCCTTTTGTGCATAATGTCATTCCAATTTAAAAAATATACGAAAGAGAATCAAAAGGTAAAGGCAAAAAAACATTTAATGGCTTTAATAGAAGTAACTGTGAGAAATTGAACACATCACTTTTCCACATAGTCCCCATGCAAGATGACACATTTGTTGTATCTTTCAACTAGCTTCTAGTAACTAGCAACTAGTATTCCCGCAGAGAAGTTTTTCGGCTGCTCCCGAAGCCAGGTGAGCGCTGCTTCCTTTACTTCATCAATCTGTGACCGCGCAGCGCCTCCTTCAGTGGACTAAAGATGTGATAATGGCTCGGCACCAGATCCGGGCTGTAAGGAGGACGTAGAAGACGGTGGAATCCGAGCCGTTGCACTGTTTCTACTGTCCCTGCTGTTGTATGAGGACGTGCATTGTCAAGGTGCAGCAAGACTCTTTTGGAAAGCATTCCTCTTCTTTTACTGCGAATTGCAGGTTTAAGTTCATTTCATAGCAATGCACAGTAATTCACACTGTTCGCCCATGCGCTTGGAAATGCACCAGAATAGGAACCTTTATATCCCAACAGAACGTTAACATGAAATTTGTATTTATTCTTCGCTGGAGAAGACGGCTGTCTCCACTCCATGCTTTGTCTTTTGCTCTCCGAGTTATCACGTAATTCTAAACTTGCCTTTACTTTCTGATTCTCAGTTGTGTGAAATGCATGTAGCATTCCTCAAAACAAAGCTCAAATAAAAAAAAAAAAAATGCATCAAGATGTAATCGATTAATTAAGAAATTAATTGTTGTTAACATTATCGTGGTTCTTTTTCTTGAAAATGGTGACTTATGGTAGGCTCTATGTGATACATGAACATTTCCACATCTCTTGGTAATGAACTGTAATGCATCCTGTAAAATGTTTTCAAGGCAACAAACCATGTCTTTTTAAGCAGTCGTCAAGATCCTTGGATCTTAGATTAATGGTCCTCTTGCTCCCCATTTGAAAATATTTAAAGACGGCTTCAAGAGCACGCAGTACGAAGCAAAAATATTTTATTAAATAAATAACATGAAAGCATCATAGCGAACATGAACACTTTTCTTTTTTTTTTCCCTTTTCTTTCTTCTTCTTTTTTTTTTTTTTTTAAACACTGAGACAACATAAAATTTACCGCTATACATTAAAGAACTTACGTAACGTAAGATTGAACACAAAGCAGTGTATTAGTACAAAAATATTACTATAAACATTCGATAAATGTAAAAATAGTTCAGTGAGGTGTGGTTTCATACGTGTGGCCGCCTGGGAAAACTCTTCACCTTTCCTATTACAGGAATTCCTAAAACCAGGAACATCTACATGTGTTACCGAATAAATTTATTGGCACGTTTAGTGTGCGTCAAATGAAACCCTTAATGTTTTACTTTTATGTTGTTTATTGCAAACAGGCATCTCAATACTGAGGTTCAGTTACCAGAAGGAGCAGCTATTAATAACAATGGACCAGTAATACATTTTTACTTTAGCATCTATACATTTAATGCACCGTTTCTCCCGCTTCTGTCGCATTTTTAAGGCTTTTTCGGGTGACTCCAAGTTTGTTACACAAGTTACATCAACTGAGGTAAATATCAGTCATGGCATTTGATTATCTCGAACCTCACATCACTCTTGACCTGACTGATCACGGATCACGTCGCTCCATCTGTGCTGAAATAATCACTAATTAATTTAGTGTTTCAATTTTCTCATTTGTTTATTTTTTTTAATAAATATTTAACCACTATAAACTGTATTGAGTAGGCTGAAGTCAGTTTCACCAACAACTTGACCAAAGCATGACATTCACCATGTGACGAAGGCATACTTGGCTAGCAAGCTAACAATTAAACATCTTTACCCACATGTGTTTCACTTGCTCCTTACCCAACACGATCATGGTTGAGGTCAGGAAGCAATAAAACATTTTAAACATCATTTTGCTGAAAGATATTTATGTGACTTCAGATACCCATGTCACGACATTACGTTCTTTACACGTTTCATATACTACCAAAGGGTACATTTATTAGCCTTCCCATGGTATATGGGCTCAATATGTAACATTTCCCCAAACAGTATTTTTAAATTTAGTCTCTTTCGACAAATTTACCCCTTGACTTATTTGTAAATCCTCAAGCAACTGCTTACCGTTTGATGCAGATGGAAGAAATTGGTCGACAAACTCAATGGAGATTTCCAGGGTTCGTTCGAACACTCGTTTGCTTTCTAGCAACGGTGTTGCATGAACCCAGAGAATAAAATACTTTGTCATACGATCAACTGTAACTTTAACACAACAAGTAACCCAAAACCATAAAACCAGAACGTAACAGATGCCTCTTTCAAATCCTGACCTCAAAGCAGAAAGGTTTGCTCAAAGTTGAAAACCCAAGTTAGGAGTGGAATCTGCAGTTGTTTACCTTCATTACAAGAAAAATAAGTGAACATTGGTGCAGAGGAGTGTACTTTAAGCAGCGTGTGCATGAAGACAACAATAAAAACTAGCTGTATATATATATATACACATCTGAGCTGTGCATCAGTATTATTACTTAGCCCAGTGAAAAGCTAGTCAGCATGCAAGCTGTAGATCCAGCTGGAGAGGAATGAAGTGAATGTTAAAGCTCAACAAGGTAAGCCGTGGAACATGCTTATGCCACTAATGCACATTGGCACACACACAGGGATCATCTTATGATCTGGCTTGAAAACGTCCAAGCATGTTGCCTTTCACTAAACGAGAACTCACAGACGCATCCACGGCCCGTGTCTTTGCCTTAAGCTGGTGTCCTGTGTGGCTGTCTGCTCAAGCTCAGCGTCATCACTTGTGGTGTTGTCCGGGACACGTGGAGCATTAAGATCTGGTGCAGCAACACAGGATGCATGAGATTAAAAACCACGGCATAGGATGCATTGGATATGAACATGTGCATGCGCTTTGTTGACTTACCATTCTTTTCAATTGGAGAAGATTCACCAAGTAAACTTATGGCACCGAGTGTGTCTAGATCACCTGCTTAAAAAAAAAAGTTTGACGTGTTAGAGTGCTATTCTAACTTTACTGCAATATCAGGAAATAAAACATGCTCTCCTATCCAAGCTCAATTCATATCACACTGGGAGAGCTCGGTGCTCAAATCCCTAGACAGACCAAATTCCTGCTCTTTCCCAGCATTCAACACACATCACTCAGACATGTGAAGGTCCTCTGTGTAGGATTCAATTTACTGCAATCACCTGAAAGCCCCTCTCTTACCCCTCCCTTTCCAAGCATGTATTGGAAACGTACGGTGACCATCAGGTGCCTGTAGCGTACTTCCAAGTATTTACACTCTCACTCCCTTGCATTTTCTGTGCTAAATAATAAGCATGATCCCCCATTTTGAAAATCTTGGTAGTCAGCCCTAGCAAACACTGATTCCTCTTATTTCTTCTTCTTTGTTTTCTTTCTGGTGCTTCCGTCCATCTTCACGCTGCCTCTTGTAAAAACGAGGTGCTCTCTAGATGCAACACGCCGGCTTCACACTCCCATATAGATATTAAGGGCTCATTATAAGCGCACTAAAACACAAAGACTCCTAGTTACAGGCAATTATACACTCATGAAAACATACTTAGGAATATCGTACTCCATTTCTGCTCACAGATCCCCCTAAAACCTACATCTTTACTGTGCTTGACTGCCAGTTTCAGGTCTGAGCACAGACTGAATAAATAATCTTGGATTCTGTCTCAAGAGATTTTTTTTTAGGCCCCCCATCTAAGAGAGGCAACAGAAGCAGAAACAATCGAATCCAAGACCAGATGACGCAAAGGCAAGTCAATCAAAAGCTCTAAACCATGACCAGAACATCAGGAGCAAATCCAGACTGAAGATGATGTTAACATCTCTGGCATTCCACTTTCAAGCAATCATGTCTGTGTTCTACCTCAAAAGTTTGGTCCTGCACTAATCCCTGCCAAGCAGTCGCTCGTTCCTTTACTCAGTTGGATACAACAGGAACACTAATCAAGTCCAAGTCCACCTTTATACCAAACATATTCCACACAATCAGAATATTTTTTTCCACCTTGTCGAAAAAACTGACATACACGTTTACATCCAAGAGGAAAAGGGATCACAATTTGTCAAAAGAGGACATGGAGGCATTAAAATGGCTTTCAACTAATGAAAACATTGTAATTAAGAGAGATGATAATGGAGGAGCAGTTATAGAAGTGTGGCGCAGAGACGTGTACGTTCCAGAGGCTATGCGACAGCTGGGTTATCATGAGCACCACCAGCCCTTATTGTGTAACCCAGCAGAACAAATTAAGACTGAACTTACAGAAATCCTCCTATAGGTAAAGACTAAAGAATGAATTTTGCAAAAAAGAACACGCTTTCCTATTGTTTAAGAGCCCAGAAATCTTTTCTTATTATACGCTTCCCAAAATACAAAAGAACCCACCTGGAAGATCTACAATATAATTAACGGAAATGAGTCAGTCACAGAACCAGTATCTACATTTGCTGAGTTTATACATCAAGCCATTTGTTTTACATCAAGCCTTCCTTTACTCAAGATAGCAGATCGTAGCGGATAGCGGATGACGTCGGATCATCATTTTCAGGAACCATGTACGTTGGGTCTCTTTATACTAACGTTGGGCATAACGAGGTGTGAGACGCTTTGTCTCTTTACTTGGAAAACTGACAATCCGAACAGATGCCTCTAGTCACATTCATCGTGCAAACTGTAGAACGGACTTGGTTTTGCTTTTTCAGAATCAATTCTATAAACAAACAACAACAACAACAACAACAACACAAAAAAAAATAAAGAAAAAAGAGGCTACAGTGAAATTACACTTAGGTGCGTGTTTCGCACCTAATCACTCAAATTTGTTTATAGGATTTTGTGGAATAAACATTTGTATACTGAAGATGTACTTGGCATAGGTTACACAGTGGGGAGGTACATGGCTCGTATTCTTCTACCATGATCAGAGACAGAACGTCTTCAGTTCCATTCATATTTAAACACCGCCGATAACAATTTGCAGCGCTGAAGCTTTGAAACGGAAATGCACTTCCTTGACCTAAAGATCTTAAAAGATCATCAGGGTGATTGAATAGCCAAGAGATACTAAAGGCTTTTTAAATGTATTTCCCTCCCGAGTGTCTCAGATATCTTCAATAATACTCAACTAGGATCCCCAAACTGGAGAGCTACAGAGGTACATGCTTATTTGTATACCCAAGTTGGACTCTGTGCAAACTTTTTTTGGCAAATAATGCGGATCGTCTAGAGCTACTAGATCTGAAAAAATAAAAAATAAATAAATCCTGACTTAAATGATTACAATCTAGCGCTGAAAATACTGAAAAATAACTAAAAGTATCTTGGTAATGGGCAGTCACCTTTTACAACCTACTTTACGGGAAAAGCTCTTGTTTGGAGTTAGGCTCTTTCATGCGTTGTTCCTTTAGTCGGTGAAGCTCGTTTTAAAAGGAGCGACCGGCTAACCTTACCGAGGTACTGTGTTTGTACAGTCAATAAGAAATTGCTCTGAAATTTAGCTAGTATTAGTTGCTTTGGTTTGAGCCATCACTTTGTTCACTTAGGCAGGTTTGCTAGTTATACCATCTGCACAACGAGCTAGCTCAGACATCGAAATTCACTATTCCTAAAAAATAACTTGTGGATCTGTAATTTAAAATGCAAGTCTAGCTCCTGCTCTGTTCCCTCACATGATGGCCTCACCCCTGTGAGTACGTTATAAACCGTACTCCAGCTAGGCACTAGAAAGCCTTTCCGCTTCCCATCCTCGGTATTCGACTGTACATAAATGGTCATTTTCTGATTCTGGACAACTCACCTTCAGTTTGCTCAGACCCTGCTACTTGGTCTGCAGGCACATCTTGGTCCTCCACATACTTCAGATCTGGCAAACATTTGCAAGATTACATAAATGCACCAAACAACCTTGACTCTGTATAAACAACTGTATATAAACACACTATTATACTAGTATCCTGTTATTTAGCTGTGCCTGTCAGTTCCAGTGAAGAGGGCCTTGCGTCCCACTCACCCCCAACACACCCACCTAGTACCCCCCACCCCACCCCCAATAACCTGTAAGAAATTACAATATGATTAAATGTAACTGTTTGCACAATACTGAATCACAACGCATTTCAAGGATTGAAACATGCCCACTGTTCACCCATGAAGGCCTTGGTGTCATATTCAAATATTCTGCAGTGGACATGCTAGAGGAAGGTACTGAGGGTTCTTGGGGATCTTACTTGGTGCGCTAGCTGTCGTTCGCATGCGTCTCCGGGCCTCTTCTCTCCTCTTCTGAAGACGCGTTGTGTCTCCCATCATTACCTGAACATAAAATATAATGGTCAGAACAACAATAGAAACAAATCACCATATACATTCAAGTTCCAGAAGTACTGGAACCCCGGTACAGACAGTGTTTAAAAAAAAAAAAAAAAACAACCAACAAAAACAGTTATGAAAAAAAAAAATTATAATGTGTCTAACAATTATTTACAACCCTGCCTTTAATAACTGCATGATCTCTCTTTACTATTATAAAAGCATGGAGTCTTTTCCACAGAGATCAGAAAATACAGAGCTATGAGAGTTCTCAATACAGGCACACTCCAGATCCTCCAGGATCATTGGTCCTCTCTTTAATTCACTCCATATCCTTTCAAAAAAAATTAGGTCAGAGAACTGGGATAACCATGTGAAAAGCTTTTATTTTTTTCGGGATGACCGCTCAATATTTCCTACACGCATTCTAAAACATATATGGAAACCCGCTTCGGTTAGTATTTCTAGGTGTGCCACAGATTGTGATATCTGTTTTTGCTAAAAATAAATACGTCATGATTAAATGTGGTTTATTTAGTGGTTAGATTTCTCTCGTGTTTTCAGTCTGATTTTAAACCTCACAGACCGCAGACTTTTCTTGATAGCGTTTTTGGTCATTGTTACCAAAGGTGCCAATAAA
Organism: Chrysichthys cranchii; assembly: GCA_030068335.1. Taxonomy (NCBI): domain Eukaryota; kingdom Metazoa; phylum Chordata; class Actinopteri; order Siluriformes; family Claroteidae; genus Chrysichthys; species Chrysichthys cranchii. Next base: position 4,117,313 of record JAQMCW010000011.1, read on the forward strand.
CCTTAAACAGACTATAACTTGTCATTGGGAAGAGGAACATCTGGAATTGTGGTGTATTTGTAGAAGAGTGCACATACTGTACCTGGACTCTAACCTGCTGTGGGGGCCGCAATCCTCCCCAGATGAACTGCAGGTAACTAAAGAGCACAATCACGCTGAGGAAAGTGAAGTTACTGGCAACTCCTATGACTGCTGAGGTTAGAGGGAAATTATACAAGAGGTATCTGTGGAGAGGGAGAGAGAGAGAGAGAACCATGCTATTAGACGAGATCAATAACATTAAGACATAATACAGTATTATCTGCTGACACGAATAATATTTGTTCTTAATTAACATATGTATGTTTTATATGTTAGATTTTAAAAATCCTTTGTATGCTTTGGATTATATCTGCCCACCACAAATAACTCGTTCAAGGTAAAAGTATAGATGCGTTATGAATATACTTAAGTTCTACCAAAGCAATTAGGTGCTCACCCTAAAGAAGTGAGCTTTAAAAAGTTTTCAAATCTTTTAAAAGGTGGACATGGTACACACCTGATACCAGTGAAGTAGGCGTGGATCCTAAGCTGGGCAGAGTAGATCTGCACACGCCGAGACTGAATCTCGATCACAGCCCCAATAGTGGGCTGATACTACAAAGTACAACACAGGACACTGAGAAAATGTACAAAGACTTGACTCTTGAAATCTATTACAATAAAACGTCTTCAGAATCAATTAAGAATCATAAGACTTCGACTACTCATAAACAAACAAAAAAATGGCAAACTGTTTTTAACACTTGCTGCTGAAATTAGGTGAATTCCTCAGCGATAACTGTGAGTCATCACTAGTTGCGAGTGCGTATTTCATTTAAGGCGATATCATACAAGAGGGAATGCTGCTGTGCTGAAAAATCAGCATTATCATCACCTAAGTGAGGTTCTGGACAAAATATGACCACATGTTCGATTTATTTTCGAGCCACTAGCACAAATAAAGCCTGAGGAAACCACACTCACGCTATAGTATGTCACCTAGGTGGCTGGCTCGCGACCTTACTTTGGATTGTATGATCCTGTTAAAGGTGCTTCTGGGAAAACTGCCGTCCCTTCTTCCTTTCCATCTTCATCCGATGTGCTTTGATATTTTAAGTCGAAGTCATATTGCTAAAAAGAATTATTTACCATGTCCACTAACGCTACCGTGGTAATCGTTTCAAACTAGGAAGTGGAATTTTATGTCACAGACGAGTGGCGCGATACACACAGTGAAATGCCGTTCACATTCTTGGAATGCCGTTTAACCTAGGGAACAAAATGTTGCATTAATTAATTTTACTATACTCACAGAGTCTGACTTATAGTCTGAGAAGAGCTCCACCTCTATATGTTGTTTCTGCTCCGACAGGCCTGTGAGCAGCACTGGGGAGAAGACCAAAGTGCTGAGGGTCTGCAGGAGACTAGAACGATAATGCAGCATAACCTGATCGGAAAGCACACAGGCGGGATTATAATCCTGATTTCAGGTTTAATATAGCAATCAATCAATGGCAGATCCATGGAAGGCAATAAATGTATTTTTAGGAATTAACACCCTGGTATGCTTAATACATTAGATTCTTACCAGAGACAGCTGCAGGAATAAATGTGGTGTCTGGAAAAATGTGCCATTTAACTCTATTGCGGTGCAACCATGTAGTCGATGCACCGTGAGGTCTGTTTATCCTGTTGCTGTGGCCATCCCTACAGGTGCCATAGCCTTTAATGAGACTGTAGAGCTGCACTATAGCGTCCTGATACTATTTTACTTATTACCAGCGACCGATTTTAAACTGAAAATCCCAACCGAAACGCTGCATTGCTGATACTCTACATCTAAACCAAACAAACCTAGAATTTTGTGTACACTAAAGCAGTGGTCCCCAACCTTTTTTGTACCGGGGACCAGTTTCATATAGGGCAAGTTTTCCACAG
>JAQMCW010000011.1:4128224-4141767 GCA_030068335.1 Chrysichthys cranchii
GCACAATACTCTACTCAATTACTCAGTAAAAAAAAATTAAAAAAGTAGAATTAACTGGATAAATTGTATGAAAAGTTTCTTCAACTAGAATACAAAATCATTCATCTTCAGCAACCACTTTGTCCTTGTCAGGGTCATGGTGGATCCAGAGTCTATCCTGGGAATACTGGATGTGAGGTGCGGACACACCCTTAATCAATACAATCCACCTACTGCCATGATGTTCAGAGTTTGGAGGAAACCAGAGAACCCAGAGGAATCCCATATGGGCACGAAAACCCAGGCTCAGGATCGGACCGGGCACTCTCGGCCTGTGAGGCCGCAGAGATACCCCTGCATGCAGGCACCTGGAAACTTTTAATCATTCTGTATTTCTTTCTTTCTTTCATTCAATCATTCATTCATTCATTTATTTAACATACATCAGTCCATCATAAAAGTTAACCCCAGGTATGATGTAAAATATTAGTATCCTTAACTTCCAAATGAGTGAGGTTGAGAACCCATATAAAGCATCAGATGGGTAACTGTGTACCTGCAACCTTCAACACCTCATCAACAAACACACCCTGACAGCTAGTCCCATGGGCGGGTACATCATGTTCTCCCGAGCAGCATGCTAACTCCAAAGAGACAGCTAACATTCCTATATACGTCAAAACCTTAACAACACACATTTTCACCCAACTATTAAACATGAACTGCCATCACTCAAACACTAACAGACATCATCATCATCATTGTTATTCTCCTCAGGAATCAGCGCGCGCGCGGATGCCCAGATAGCTAGCTAACGATTGAAATGCTGGTTAACTAACTAACTTCGTTATTACTCCTAATTAATCATCCAAAACACGAAAACGAAGGATTGTGGAGAGAGAAATAGTAGCATACTCACTTCCTAAGATCAAGTAAATATTAAATATCGATCCAGCCCTGAAAAGGAAGGAAGAGTGAAGGGTAACAAATTACTAGCACTACGGCTAAACTTGAAATTCTACGGAAAGCGTGGAGGGACAAACAGTACAGGCGCGCTACGGATTTTAACTCTGGAAACCCCAGACCACTTTATCATAATAGGAAAAATATCTCCATGGGCTAAAATGATGATACAGACTCAGTGAACACAAAAGCAGGTGGATTTTTCTTTGAAATGAATCCTTTCCTACTACATGTTATGAAATGGTCCTTATGAGACTTCCTGGGATGTCCACTAATGTCCACCAACCAGTGAGTGGGTTGAATGTAAGGATGAAATAAAAGTTAGGGTCAGATATGAGCCCAGGGGTGCGCTAGGGTTAATGTACTGTCAGGTCTTCAGAAGAGTAAGATTCAGGGGGGGAATGTATGAGAAAACTAATAGCTATATAAACACAGATACACTTCACATACCGTTTCAATTGCCGTATGATCACTGCTTGGTGAATTTACACTTTTTTCTTCCCCTCCATTAATATGTATTGTATATTTTACTTGGGTTTTTTTTTGTGTTATACTTGTTTTTATTTGTTTTATATTACCTTGAGCTTCTTTTTACTCATTTACCTTGTACCGCTTAATCCTGTTCAGGGTTGCGGGGGGGGGGCTGGAGCCAATCCCAGCTGGCTTCAGGCGAGAGGCGGGGTACACCCTGGGCAGGTCGCCAATCCACCACAGGGTGACACACAGAGACAGACAATCATTCATACTCACATTCACACCTACGGGCAATTTAGATTATCCAATTAGCCTAATCCACTCTGTGCATGTCTTTGGACTGTGGGAGGAAACCGGAGGACCCGGAGGAAACCCACACAGACACAGGGAGAACATGCAAACTCCACACAGAAAGGTGCCCAGGTCGACCTGGGAATTGAACCCAGGACCTTCTTGCTGTGAGGCAACAGTGCTTACCACCATACCACCAAGGTTCTTTTTAATAATTTAATAAATTGCTATGAATCGTTGATATTGCTTATGATTAAGGTCAATTAAACAATTCATATCATGTTATTACATGTTTTTATTGATGTAATATTTTGCTCATGTCATCTCAGGAAGTTTTTCCATGTCAGTGTCACCTCTGGCTTGCTCATTAGGGATCTAAATACACACCTACCTCTGGATTTCTGTAGAGCTTTAATAAAAGAGCTAATAAATAATGCAGAATTACAGGTGGAGCTACTACATTATATGTTACATGTCAGCTGTAAACATACTAAAGAGAAACAAACCAAATGTAAAACCAACAAGAAAGTTAAGTGGGTAAAATGTATGAAGAAGCTGTTTGAACTAGGTTTCTATTACTATATAACTGAATAATAATAATAATAATAATAATAATAATTGAATAATAAATGAATAATGATAATAATAATAATCATATTTGAATAATAATTTAATAAGTATAATAATTATAATAAAACATTTAATATATATATATAATATGGAAAATGGGTAAATGGGGAAATGGATAAATGGAATAATAATAATAATTATTATTATTATTATTATTATTATTATTATTATTATTATTATTATATTTAAATGGAGAAATAATTTGTAGCATTAGCCAAGCCAAAAAAAAAATCAAGGCTAGGTTGGCCTACTATTTTCCAAAAATTGTATAATAATGAAAATGTGTAAAAAATTGTGAATTAAAGTCTGAGTAATTCATTAAAGTCTTGGTTAATAATATGCGTTAATTCATCTTTTAGATCTTATAGTTCATAGCTCTCCTTAAGAAATGAATTATAGTGCAGCTTGTGATCTGCCTGTGAGCTTGGAGGCATTTCTACATACACAGTCTCAGCATAAAGTAGTGTTCATAAATGTAACATGAGCTGGAATGGATGATGGGGGGAGGAGAATAGGCAGAGATGTTAATGTGGCCATATGGAGATGGAGCGAGCTGTAATATCTGAGTGGGAGAGACCACTGAGGCAAAATGGAGCCACACATTCACACAAAGAGGCTGAGACTGCAGCAGTTCCCATGGTAACGGGAGCCAAGAGAGGCAGGATTTACTGGTGCACAAAAATACACACACCAAACACATATACCTCCTAAAGCACTTTGATTTAATGCCAAATATAACATGCTTAACATTTATAGGGTTTGCCTTCGTGCTGGGTATTTTCATCCAAACACACATCACCTCCCCCTCATCCTACCTAATTGGAGCAGAAATGGTATAGACCAACCCGCAGAATAGTAGAGCCCCCCAGGCTCTTCCTGGCTCGTTCCACTCGCTGCAGAGGGGCATTTTTTAATGCATCCATCAGGAGCCTGGTGTTCAGTGTAGCAGAATTGCAGTGCACTGGACTGGACAGAACCGGGAAGCATCCATACTGTCAGCGAGGGTGGGGTCCGGCATCACCGAGAAACAAAACACACACGGAGGGAAGAAGGAATAAGGAGAGAAGAGGAGGGCGAGCACCAGAAGAGGAACACAACAAGGGTAGGACGGAGGGGGAAAAAAAGGGGGAGATGGGGAAATATTAGAAGGCCCTACACCGGGTGAAACAGATCTCAAGTGGTCGTTTCCCCCCCCATCTCCTCCTTCATCCATCCTTAATCTATTTTGTTCTGCAGTTCTTCTTCTAGTATCAGCAAGATGCTCTCTATTTTTTACACTTGTGCTTTTAATATATAATGTCCAGAGAGATGAGATTTCATTCAGTTCATTTATTAAACCAGATTTGATCAGGAATCAGTTGGTAATGTAGGCTACGAGAGGCCATTATTGCCATGGACTTATTTGGCCCAGTTTATTACCTGCAGCCAATTCATGATATATGGACTGGAAAGAAATCTGTAGACGGTAAACAGTTTCTGAGAAATATGCTACAGAAAGAAATCCGATGATGTAACTATTTATTAGTCTACGAAAATTAAAACCCAGCATTCTGACTTCTGATGGTGGTTAATACAAGTCAATGTATATCAAGAATCTATATCTATAATGCGAATATTATTAGTTTAGTTGCAAATACAAATATAATCCTTTAATTTAGCTACAAATAGATCTGATTGTACATTAATGGTGATCACAAGGAATTTGGCTGTTCTACAGTATCGTGCGATTTAATGCATTCAGATTGTCACTTATCGAGGGGAGGGTTAGGTTTTCCAGGGCAGGCTTGTTTTAGAAAGGGAAGTAGTAAATGGCTCTAGTGGGGTTGAGTCTCTTGAGGGAAGGGCAAGTGAAAAGGACAAGAGAGATGGAAGTGATGAAGGAGAGGATGGGTTTTACCAGATGCTGGTCTTCCATTTGCATCTGTTCCTATCTGATTGCTGTAAACCTTATCATTGTGTGTAGTAATTAATTAAGCAATGGGGATTCACTAAGGTGTGTCCCTGTGGCAATTAAGATGTACAGTTCATAGCATTTCATGTGCGCTCATAACAATTATTCTTACTCAAATGCAAATCCAGTCTTGTACCAGTGCCAAATCTTTTATTTTTTTCCAATGTATGAATGTCTGTATACGGCAGGATGAAAGGAGACACCCCTGTGAATAGCACCATGAGTGTCGGCCAGGCCAGGAAGCTGGTGGAACAGCTGAAGATCGAAGCTAGTTTCTGTCGGATCAAGGTGAGAGATGGGGGTTGTTTTTAAAAAGCTTTTCTCCACTCATAGACTCGCAGCCTAATTAGTATTAGACATACTCTCAAATCTGGAATCAGGTTAATAGGAATGGCCTAATTCTACCATCCCGTCTGACTCCGCAGGTCACTCAGTCATTTAAAGAACATTAAAATGGCCATGAATCTGCACAGTCAATACATGCTTGTTGTTTAAAGTTCACTTGTTTAATTCTGAGGTGCTACCCAAAAACTCTAACTGATACCGCAATCTGATTCCACAATCCTACCTCGTTCAACCCCGGAAAATCGATGGGAGTCCTTCATATTTAAGGATGTCCGATTTGAAAAATGCAGGCGTAGGAATCAAGGAGAGAGGAGGTCCAAGGCACCTAGAGCAAAGATAAAGTGTTTTGTAAGCTTAAGTATTTTTTTTGCAGTGTGTTAAAAATTACAATAAATGACACAAAAAATAAGAACCAGAAATACAAAACGAATTAATCCAGTCAAGTTCAGTGGCTTTATCCTGGCCAGGGTTGTGGTGGATCCAGAGACAATTCCAGGATGGATTCTGAGTGGAACGCCAGTCCATCGCAGGGCACCATGCAAACACACTCATTCATGCCTATAATTCATTTTCCGTTTTGATCCATCCATCCATCATTTATACCACTTATCCATTTAGGATCATGGAGAAGCTGGAGCCAATCGTAATTGACTTCGGGTGAGGGGCGGGGTACACCCTGGGCAAGTCGCCAGTCTATCGCAGGACTAACACAGACACGAACAGCCATTCCCACTCACATTCACACCTATGGGTAATTTAGAGTAGTTGATCTAATCTGTAGGTCTTTTGGATATGGGAGGCACCCGGAGCACCCAGAGGAACTCTTGGTAGACATGAGGAGAACATGCAAACTCAGCACAGAAGGGCCCTGGTGGCCGGCAGGTTCAAACCCTGAACCTTCTTGCTATGAGGCGACAGTGCTAACCACTGCACAACGTTGTCTCCTGGGAGGAAACCAAAATTAATACAAGATACAAAATTAACCATCTGAATTAAGTAAACCATCAATATACATGAACAAAAGTCAAATACTATACCTTCCAGTAAAAACAGAGAAGAAAGATCAGGAGTAGTATCTCGAACAGGCTAAAACAGCAACATTTAAACGTAATAACAATCATGTTTAATTAAGGATAATTTAGTGTGTATTTGCTGTTCTGTATATTAGATTGCCTTTCTTTGCATCCTTTTCTTGTGTCCTCTATGGGAGAAGCTCAGAAGGGAGAAAGGGAAGCAAGGAAAAGAAACCAGAAGGAGGTGCAATTTTGGTAATTCAAAAAAAAAAAGATGAAAAGCATCCTTTTTTATGCTTGACGTGTGACTATGTGTGTGTTTGTGCACCGGCAATCTGAGAGACATTGTTCACAGGATCATCTGTTTACATAATTATGCACACCTGGCAGATTAAAGGCAACATCCGCTTGATATCAAGTCTCAGACGAAGCATCACCATCCATCAGGTTTCCATGTTCAACCTGTAAAAAGTAACATCATGGTTATACTTGTGTTGCCAGATGGCACGTTAAGCACATGAGCGTCTGTTTGAAACTTTCTGCCCTCAATGGGATTGTTGTCATGAGCTACGTCTCAAATGTATTTAGGCTACAAGTTTGTTCTAGATATGTTTGCTAAACTTTTCGGTAGGTTTGAAGGGTGCATTACAGGGTTTGTTTGATTTTTTTTTTATTCAAACACTAACCATAAAAAGAAATCTGTTAGTGTTAATACTAAAAGATAAAGAAGTACATGTGAGACACAGCTTTTTCCTTTTTTCTCAGTCTGATGTGGTGATTTGCATCGCATTGCAAGGATACTGATTCAATGAAGTCAATTAATTGGCATGACTGCTAAGACAGTTACAATATTGCAAAATCATTTTAATGTCATGTTAAAAACTATTAACATGTACCAAGCAAGCATTTATTTGTAGCTAAAAGCATGTAAATTTGCTAATCTTGCATGTGGCTAATGTGACAAGTGATGGACATCTGTCTTACCCCAAATCTCTTTTCAGTAGCTCTTTGGATCTTTAAGGTTCCTCAAAAGGTTCAAAATGGAAACCTTCAGGAGAGCGACAGAAGTTCTAAATGAAACCTTTAAGGTTAAAGGGAAAAAATCATCATTTATTAGTCGTATCTATTATATTTTTAAAGATTTACCAAAGTAAATCTGCTTGAAATGGCATTGTTCAAGTATGGTAATTAATTGTGGAAAAAAGATTAAGCAAAACCTGTCACAGATGATTGAATGCATTTGGGGTAAAGGGACTACTGTATATATTTCATTTTTGGTTGAATGATTCGTTTGGTTGATTCCGATTCTTCAGTTTTCCTCATACAGAGACCGCACATAACTACCTCTTTCCACCAAGGCAGTTCAAGGGCTGGTTGGAGCTGGCACCTAATCTCGAACCAGTTCTTCACTTGTTGACAGTCAAATAACTGGTTCTTGGACGGGAAAACTGGTTCAAGAGCAGCACTAACACTTTGCTGAGGTAGAACCAAGAGCCGCTTATGCCAGGGGCAGGGGGCAGGATTATCATCATAAACAAGACCAACTAAAACTCTGTGACCGCCATTTAAAAAAAAAAACAGAGCTAATGTAGTGTCTTGTCTGCCTAATCCAAAGAACAAGAGGACCAGAGCTTCAGTATGGATGTGAATTCGAAGCAGTAGTGGTCGTATACAGACGTCTAGAGTGACTTATTGACATGGCTCTATGGTGGCACTCTACCCAGTGGAAAAGCAAACCAGTTTTTAGAAGGTTCATAACCCTAACCATAAACCAACTCAGAACCAGCACTAACACCAGCCCAGTTTGGCTAACAACTAGCACCTAGTTTGCGTTGGTGGAACAGGAGTATCAGCCTGACTTCCACGGATCAAATATTTCAACTCACCTCCTTTTCTTTTCCTTGGAAAAAAAAGGGAAAATCTACTTTGCGGAAACCGACTAAAGGTTCCGTGTTTCCCTTTCACAGAGAGCTTCCATTAGAACCCCTTTAGAACGTGTAGACTCTTCAACTATCCAAAGACCTTCCGAAAAGCCCTATTTTCTAAGTGTATACAGAGTCCCAGAGCAGTTTTTCAGAGTCACCAAGACCCTTCCTGACATTTTTGCTTTAGTTCCACCCAACAACACACCCGAACCAACCAGAACGCTCGAAACACTGAATATGAACACTGGAGTTGGGAAACACTGTCCTAGAGCTTTAGAAATTGGTTGAATCGATCACGTTTGAATGGTTGTGCTCCTGCTCCCTCAGGTATCGAAGGCAGCGGCGGACTTGATGGCTTACTGCGATGCCCACGCCTGCGAGGACCCCCTCATCACTCCCGTGCCCACCTCAGAGAACCCCTTCAGGGAGAAAAAGTTCTTCTGTGCTCTCCTCTGAGCACCAAATCAACAAGAATCCAATTAGCCTCATTTAGATGATTGATTTGTGTATACTCATCAACACACACACACACACACACACACACACACACACACACACACACACACACACACACACACACAAAACACAAAAAAACAAGCTTATAGTGAAAATGAAAGGAAAGCTTTATGATGAGATCTGTGTTCAAAAGTTTATTTGTACAAACAAAAATACCTAAAAAAAAAATCCAATCTCTGATTTATTATTCGTTCTGTGGGTTTACTTTTCGGGACATATAGGTTTGGGTTAAGTAAAGTTCCTGTAATTCCATGTGTACTATACACACATGATTGTTATTACACAAATACTCACTGTAGGTGCGCGTGGCTAATCATTAATAGGTCACGTGACTTCAACTTGCCTATAGTCTGTACCTGTGCTTGGATCTCAGCATCACAGTACATTACATTAGCGTCATTTGGCGGACGCCCTTATCCAGAGCGACTTATACTTATCTCATTTATACAACTGAGCAGTTGAGGGTTAAGGGCCTTGCTCAAGGGCCCAACAGGGGCGGCTGGGTGGTGCTGGGATATGAGCTCACGACCTTCCGATGGGTCGTCCACCATCTTAACCTGTGAGTATTTTTATCTTACCTAACAATCCCCAAAAGCATAATTTATCTGGAATATGCTTATACAGATGCTCCCCTAATTACGATGGTCCGACTTACGATTTTTCAAAGTTATGATGATGATTGTGATCTGCTAAAAAATTTTAAATATTTAGAAAATATTTAAGATTCATGGGCAGGCATTGCTGGCAAGCCAGCATAACAACTTATGATGTACGCGTCACTCGCCTTGCGTGATGCCTCACTCTCTCCCACGACTCACGGAGTTCCCTTGTGTATTGGTGTACTGTACGGTGCATTACCGCCTGTTTTTTTGTGTGCGTCAAGAGTTAATTTTAATTCAAAAGCATGTCTTCTAAACGCCCAGCATGCCTCCTACAGGAAAAGACTCCTGAGTAGGCTAGGCTAAGCTACGCTAAGATGCCTAAGCTGCCTAAGCTAGGCTAAGCAGTGGTTCGACATACGATATTTTCCACTTATGATGGGTACAGCAGAATGCATCTCCATCATAACTTGAGGACTACCTGTATTTGTCCTATGTCTATTTTTATCGTTCTGCATTTTAGAAAGAATGATACAGCAAGGTAAGCACTTTGGGGAGGATTTTCTTACCAACTACAAAATGCAAAACCCTTTCTTTCCCCACAGGAGCACTACACAAAGGGCAGAAAGTTGTGAGTTCGTATCCCTTGACCAAGACCTTACTATTTACTCGGCTCAGTCGTAAAGTCACTTTGGATAAAATGTAAAACATTTATACATTTTATGCTTAGAAGCCAAAGTAATCCTTAGCACTTAAACTTTAGCAAACCTCCGTACCTCAGAGTGTGTGCTGTGTCGTAACCTGTTTCCTGTGTTGCATCTAAACGCCCCAATAGAAGAGACAGCGAGGAATAAAAACACCAGTGCAAGCAAATAAGCTGTAATCAACCACCCACAATAAATTTCCTGTCAAACCCCATGTAGAAAAAATAAACGCAATAAGAATGCGCTCCTCCGCCAAAGCCGCTGACGCCATCGGCATTCCAGAGATCTCACTTCTGTCCCGGAGGCTTTTAGGAAACTTTAAACAGCCAAATGGACGAGAGGTGAAGCTGTGACCCGCCCTCCTACTCATACAAGCTGAACTCTAATCTCCACATCTCTAACATCAGTGCTGAACATCAGCGTAGCGGTTATGGCTCAGCGTATATCCCAGGACCGCGTTCACAGGGAGCCAGCACTGGGGGTTTGCGTCAACACTTAGATATAATCATGTGATCATGTGGGGCTGGCTGTGTAACAATATGTACACGCAGATTTATTTCAAAACATGACAAGAATCTCCATCTTGTGAAAGTTAGCGAGCGTGGGGACACTTTTGAAGAAGCCCATGCTCGTGGGCGTATCATTGTTCAAAAGCTTTGGGAGCCATGGGGAGCAGTGTTATATACACTAATAACGTCATAGCACCTGCTCATAAGTGCGAAACAATTCCTGGATGACTTATCAACTTGTCAAAAGATAACTTTTTATTATTAGACTTATTACAAGTTCCTGAATTTCTGCCAAAATGTAGGGTTTGGATCGATCATATTCTAAAGCTCAGTAAGGAATCATTTCTCATACAAAAATGTCACCAAAACATTATTACCAAACTGTTTAACAAGTTACCAAGAAGAGTGTCTCTTTACTGAAAGAGTTACAATGAGAATTTCCGGTTTCAGCCCCCAAGACATAAAGCAGCTCCAAATTTCCAAGCCTTACCCACTGAGACGCTTCCCATCCGGATCCAGGGCAAAGAAATGCCTCCAAAGTGGAACCAAGGTTCCTTATGATCCAAACAGGAGTCCTAGATAGAGTGGAAGATGTTTCCTCAAGTCTGTGGGTGGTTTACCTCCTCCACAAGACCAAGAACTCAAGCCCAGCCCGACTGGTACCAGGTACTCGACTCTGATAATCTTCCAGTTTTACACGGACTTGTTTGTACTATCATTAGAAGATGATGGTTGTACATATCCAAGTTGCCCGTTGATCGTTCTTTACCTTTTGCACCATTTGCAAAGCTATGGCTGACGGTCACGTCCTCTTTCCAACAACTACCCCAACCACCCCCTTCCCTCCCCCCGGACAGGACATCCTGAAGCTCATGAGAACACAATGGCAGCTTGCTTCAGCCACTCATAGCCTGAGTGTGGAAATGACATCATCATGTAAAAATGGCCATTGTTTTGCTTTTCTTCTTCTTTTCTGCTTTCTGGAGAAAAAAACAGGCCCACCAGATAATAGTCAAAGTAGAGACGAATGGATCCTGAGGTAAGATGGATAACAAATGTTCCTCAGAAAAGATACCGGTCATGACAAGTGGATGGATTTGGGTTTACCCACAGGATCACAGGCCATGTTCAAGACCCAGTACTTGAAAGGAGCAGAAATGTGTGTGTTGTGATCCGATCACTACTTGGACTACTTGCAGAGGTGGTCTCGAAAGCGTGTGGGCGCGTGATATTTGTAGCTAATGCTAATGCGTAAGCAAAAATGTCTAAAGACACATTTAAAGCAAAGAGCAAGAGTTTATTTTGATTAAATTAGTGTGCTCAAATTAGCACATCGTGAATAAATCTAGGTCTTGGAGCAAATAGTCAAAAAGCATGCAATTGAATGTGCAAATATTAAACCCTCCATCTGCTGGACATCTGACTGTTCTAGAGACACAAGTTCTGATCGGGCTCTGCTCTCCATGTTGTATAGTAGACAGTCCCAATCCCAAATGTCAGAGTTTTTTCCTGTCCAAAATAAGAGCACGTCACTTGAGTCTGTTTTTTAGCCTTCATAAAAGATTCCTTACCTTCGCCAGAATCCAAACATCAGTGATGCTAAAACATTAGCTCCCATTAGCTCCTGTGTTGATTACTGTAGTTCTCTCGTTATTGATCTACCAGCTGAAACTCTTCTGCCATGCCATAGCCTTCAGTATAAATCACCTCACATCCTCAGTACTTTCTCGAAAACGTCTCAGTGTTGGATATATTACATCGAAACCCTAATGAATTCAACGTTGGCGTTTATGCCTGGTCAAGATGGTGTTTTCATCCTCAAATGATATCAGCGTACGCCTTCGCTCTTGCTTCACCGCCACTAAACTTGGACATATTACACCCATTTTATTTTAGTTTTTGTTGGGGTTTTTTTTACTTCCCTTACTTCTCTTTTCATTTGTGTGACTGTTGAAAGCACAGGAAATGTGATTAGATGGGGTAAAGCTACACAAAATGCCACACAGCCAGATGACAGAATGAATAATAGTCTTACTGAGTGATCTGAGGAGAAGATTTATTTAAGAAAGGAAAATCTGAGAGCTGACGGAGAAATCTAGACAATCGTCGGTATTAGTAAGAATCTGGAAGTTAGCTGATGAGCGGGTGAACCATGCCTAGAGATATTCAACTTTCAAGAAAGTTGCAGTGCTGATTCTTCAGTTCGTGAAGAAAGCAAACCTTGATAAGAACGTACAAAATTCGGCTAGGAGAATTCTTAAAAAGTCAGGACTTCTTTTGGTGTTTGATTCGATTTCGTCTCCCAGAATCAAGCCAACTCTCTCTGGACTGGAGAACATCTCTGTTCTTCCATCTCCTCTCCTAAAATCAAATCTAAACCTCATCACAAGTTGTTTTTATCCTGAAACCTGAAACCTGAAATCATCTCCTTTACTTTGCCCAACACCTAACGTGCTCTCCACCCACTCGCTCCATCAGACAGCCGATACCAGACCTGCCATACTGAAAGACTGATCCTTCTTGGAAGTTTACCAGCACTGAATTAATAAAGGCATCTTCTGCAGAACCATGGAGTCAGCTCTTCTTCAGAGAAAACCCACATCACCAAGACAGGAAGCACAGATTTCCTCCTTCTGAAACACAACACTTCCATTATGGTGCATGAAAGCGTCTTGGCCTTCTGGAGTCAAACCAAAAACAGCAATGGGAGGGGGCAGCAGAGCGAGAGAGAGAGAGAGAGAGAGAGAGAGAGAGAGAGAAGGAGAGAGGGAAATTCCCTCCACGACCCGTGAGATTTGCTTTATTTTCACAGAATACGTGAGGCTGTGTGTGCAGATGGTTGACGGCAGGACATGTCAACATGGATGCACATTTTTCCCATCAGGGTGCAGTCCAGACGTCTTCGTTCCTCTGCGCGACCTCCTGCTACGTGATGGGTTTTTATTTTATACCTTTTCTGAAATCTTTGGAGCAGAATCATCCTCCCACATCTGCAGTCAGGATACTGATTAAACTCAGCACTCCTGATTCAGATGATGAGCTCACGAACGCACCCTTACTGGGGGGGAAACGTGTTATGGTCTGGATGAACACTTGAGTGTGTCCTGAGTCAGCTCCTTGGCTGATAAACAAACCCTTATGGAGATGAGAATAAATGTGCTGTGTGTGTGTGTGTGTGTGTGTGTGTGTGTGTGTGTGTGTGTGTGTGTGTGTGTGTGTGATGGAGCAGAAAAACACAAAAATGTGCAATCCTGAGGGTGCAGAATGGTGAAACACTGATTTCGTCCTCTTCAGGGGTGGAACCCAGTGTATGAAACTGTACTCGGAATTTAAACCCAAAGTGGGTGTGGCCTAAACCGTAAATGAAATGATTTGTTTATTAGTAAACACCTTCTCTCTGCCGATGGAGTGTGCATTTCAGCTCTGACAGTTCCTCGACCTCAGCTACATCACTCCAGTCCATAACTGTCCTCAACTAGGACTGATGTTAATAATCACATTGTTGTTGTTTTATTATTTTTATTTGCCTGCAATATTATTTGTAATTTGATTCTATTATAGACAGACAGGGCGGCACGGTGGCTGAGTGGTTAGCACTGTCGCCTCACAGCAAGAAGGTCCTGGGTTCGAGCCCCGGGTTCGGC